>JAAAKE020090877.1:0-20807 GCA_010014785.2 Anisolabis maritima | reverse complement strand
ATATTTATTCATTATACGAAAACTGTCTTTCATGTTCCCCAAAAAAAACGAAATGACTTTCCGAACAACCCAATAAATATTTTTTGGCAATTTTTGTTTTGAAGTTAGAAAATTTTTAATTAAAATATCTATTTTATTTAAACAGTCACACACAAAACGTATAGGTGTCGTTTTTTTAAATCACTATAATATTGTGAATATATTTTTGATTCATATGCTCCTGTAATTCTTTTTGAGACCATCTCATAGACCTTTCGTTTGAACTTTTTTTTGTATCGAATTGATTGATTTTATTTTCACCATTAACAATAAATCTAAATAGAATTTTCATTTTTGCCTCACATTTATTTTATTTCATTTATCACATCATTATTATTATTTTTTTTAATTTTCTTTCTTCTGCAATTCGGAATGAACTATTAAAAAAATTTCACGAAAAATCCTTATTTAAATTTATATGGAAAATACATAAATTAAAATTTTTCTAAAATAGCTCTTTAAGAAACGTGGGCCTTAAATAATATATTTACTCACAACGGTTCCGTATGGGTGGTATTGTATGTACCTGGGAAGCATCAACTCAGGGAGAGTGATCGGCCTCTACCGATAATTGAAAATTTATAAATAAAAAGGAGAATTTAATATTTTAAATAGATAAATAAATAAAATTGAAAATTTTGAAAATAATAAAAATTATATAATGAATTCATTAAATTTTATAAATAACTATAAATAACAAAAAAAAAAAAAAAAACAATTTCATAAAAATTTAGGATTTATTATAAAAAAAAATGTTATAAAATTTTCCAGAAAAAATAGATAATAATTAATAGGGAGATGAGATGGGAAAAGCGCTTTACGAAATTGATGGGCCGTTATTAGCCGCGGCGAAGATGATGTGTCGACCATGAGAGCTAGAGGATTCGGGCTCGACGTGGCCGATCTCTCCGGCGGGTGTTCTGCCATTTTCACTGGTAATGATGGGGTATTGTGATCCGGTTGGGTCCATCCATGGTGATGGTATCGTATGTGATCCGGTCAACCCAGCTGGCCGGGGATGGTGTCGTATGTGATCCCAACAGCCCCGACTGCCGAATCCGAATCTTTTTTCCTGCTCGTCTTTGAGGAGCCCATCAATTTTGTGAAAAGGAAAGTAGTAGGGGATTCTTGAAATTTTGTATGAAAATACTCTTTTTTTTATTCATTTAATATAAATTTCATATTAAATTCTTTGAATTACTTTTTAAAGACAATTGTTATTAAAGTAAAAAAAAAATTATAAAAAATAAAAATATTTATTATTAAATTTTTCTTTTCTAAAATTATAAAAAAAAAAAAAAAAACAGCAGAAAAAACCCAAATTGACCTAAACCTCATTGCGAACTCCTTAAAAAAAATTTTCAACATGCATTGTGACCAGAGAATTATGCTAGCCAAGAGGGATTAAGAGGAATCTCATCTCCCCCTCCAAGTAATTTATACTTGACAAAATAAGGTCTAGTTTTTAATCTAAAAATAAGGTGAGTTTAAATAAAAATTTTAGCAATTGGGAAATTAATCCATCCAATTTTTATTAAGTTTTCATTGAATTTTTAAAATTTTTTGACATAAATATTCTCTTCTATGATTCTCCAATGTCTTTAATTTTAAATATAAACTTCTGCTACACTTTTTTTCATTAAAGCTCTAAAGGAAAAATTTGAAACGAAATCCTCTTCTTTCTCTCTTTAATCAATTTATTATCTTAATTAACTTCCTCGTATTTTATGATTATAATTTGAAATCGAAATTAATATTATTTTCATTATTAACGAGTAATTAGGTGATGGCCTTGACCATCAATGTTCCAACATGGTGATAGAAATCTCCCTGATTAAGACCCTTAGATGGGTAATCAATCATATGGAAAAATCATGTCAAGGTCGCCATCTCTCTATCATTTCTCCTTTTATCTTGTATATATGTTTATATATAAAATTTATGAGAAAATATTTAAACAATTCACCTTAAAATTTTTATTTAATTTCAATCACTTTATTAGAACTAGGAATAGCAAAGATAAATAAAGTGAATAATTTAGAATATAATTATTAATGACAAAGGGCTGGTAGTGAAATAATTTTTGAATGCAGTTTATAAAGGAGTAATAAGAAAGAGGTTTTTAGTTCTGCAAACTCACTCATCTTTATTTAATACAACTTCACTATTGAGCATGAGGAAGCGTGGAGTGGGGGATGGAGGGGCTGAGAGTCTGCCGACCAATCAGAGCGCACCCTATTCAAAGGTTGCTATAACCACGTTGGCAGACTTTCACAAGACATTAAGGCTGCTCACTACCTTCGCGAACACTACGTCAATGATGCACAACAGTGGCAACACACAGAGATACGCCCTGCTTCTCTGCTGAGAGTCGGAACGATTATCTTAAGATATACATCAATTATTGCAAATATTTATTAATTTCGGCCTATGAAAGAAAAAAAATTGAAGGAGAATGTTGTTTTATAGAGTCAATAATACAAAATTTCCTGAACAAAAAAAAATTAATTTAATCTTTTATTTTTCATATAAGTAAAAAATGTTAAGAATTTTGATCTTTTATTTATAAAATTTAATAAAAGAAGAGCCCTCCTGTCATAACAACTAATGACTCTTGTCTAATGAGTTGGTTGCATATTTTTAAAGAATTGTTAGCTCCACAATTAATTAAAATATCTATCTATCCAAGGTAATCCTATAATTTTATTATTTTAGATTGGTCTATTATTTACCCCATTTATGCAATTGACAGTAGCGTTAACTTGGCTCAACTAATTTCGGAGAGGGGCTCAAATAAAATGTTTCATTCTCAAAGTAGATTATATTTTAATATAATCTTTTTATTTTTGTTTGTTGGTTTATTTTTCCAAATTTATCTTTGTGAAGGGTCTGCCTGCCTCGTTGCCGCCCACTCCTTCAATTCTCCACTGGCAATAGAGATATTCTTTTGAGAAGAGCAAGTATATGATAATAGGTAGAGCCATTCCCCTCTAAAGGATATGGCGCGCAGGGAAGTAACGAGCGCGGGACGATCTCTGCTGGAATTCTTGGAATAAACCTTTTGCTGACCGTGTTTTAGAATGAGGCTAAGTTATCGTTTATCACTCTCTTGAGAGTTACATCTTAAATTTAGTCATTCTTCAATGAATCAGATTTATAGTATTTTATTTGGTTTAAAGAAATATTTTTTATTAATTTGATTAGAGAGCTTAGTTTAATCACGAATTACTAAAATATTCACTATTTTTCTATATCTGTCATTTTTTCATGAGGCCCGTTTTTTTCCTCTCCTTTGTCAAAGGAAATAATAAATACGCCGAAAAAAAAGTATGCTTGCTTTACTCTTTCGCCATTTTCATATTTATTTAAATTAACCAATATAATTTTAAAATCAAACAGGAAGCTAATAAAATATAATCAATTTCTTCCTCTTTTTTTTTTTTTATTTGATTTAAAAATTTACAGAATGAATTGAGATTAGTATTATCATTTTTGCTTGTTTGTAATTCACATTCTATTCATTTAAAGAATAAACTTCCACGCCACTTTTTTAATGAGCTCTAATTAATGGGCCTCAAATTCTTAAAGTAAACTTTTTCTGGGTTAAAGGACAATTCGAATAATAAATGAATATTTAATTAATAAATTCTTTTACTTCGAAAATAAATATAGAATAAAAAAATTTTGTTTATATAAAAAGTATTTAAGGTAAATATCAATGTTAATTAATATATAGGTACTAAAAATATTTAAACAAACCTGAGTTCCTTTTTAATCGTGATCTGCAAAAGTCGTTATACCTGGGCCACACTTGCGCAGATGTGTTTGATCCTTTCGTCAAGGACAGATTAGTCAGTCATTATTATGCATTTCTTGTTTTAACATATTGTACTCACAGTAAATCACAGTTTTTTATTTATTTATTACTTCATTGTAAAATTAATTATAGATCATCGAAAATTTTTATTGAAATATTAAATTTTAAAAAATAAAATTGTGTTTCGTTATTTTATTAAATAAATTTTTTATTTTATTTGATTCATCTCTTTCCCTATTCGGATTTAGGACAGATATTTATAATTTACATCGTAATACAATATTAATACAGAATACACATATGTACATAATACTTATATACCTTTATTTTGGTCATACATCACGCTTTCCCATTTAATTCACAAATCGCACATATTTCTTATGGGTTCATGTTCAGAATTTTTTTTTCAATTGTCTTGTTTTAGTAATTCTTTTGTAACCTGTTAAATTCGTCCTTAGTCCTTCGCAGGGTAAGCTTTTTTTCCACTTATTACACTCTCTGAATTCTCTCATTCCTCCTTCCCACATCTCATCCTTGTCCTTGCCACCTTATCATGCACATTCATGTCTAATCTATCTAAATAGTCTTTTCTAATTCATCTGACCTATATATCCTTATATATTCACAAAAATTTAATTTGTTTCTTTTAATAAATCCTTAGTTTTGGCAAAAAATTAATAATTATTTTTTATTACCTGGCTATATATTGATAATTGAAATCTGATAGTTATATCAATGTATTTTAATATAAAATTAGTTACTCAGTTCGTCCGCGGTCCATCAAACAAGTCATATAAGACCTGTTTTATTTTTATTTAATTAATATACCCAATTTTTGTTTCCGGAATTTAAATGCCGCCTGAATGACAGCTATATAAGATTGATGATTTTATTCCCATCGGAAAAGCTATTTTAAGATATATGCAAAATATTTTGTTTTGTCATCACCACGCCAAAATTATATAATTAGGTCATAAAGCATGGAATCAACAGATGGTCAACATCTGCCGGAATAATTAAGTATAAACATAAAAAATTTTACAAATAAATTTTTTTTTTAAATTATATTACAATAGAAGCAACACTGTTCTTTTTAGTGGGAAGAAATCCCCAAATGGGTATATTTCGCTTTTCTTCTTTTTGTCATTACCTCTCACTTCTCCAGGCCTCAGTGATTGGTTCTTCTTTTTCTCGGTTCCATCTTTAATTTTTAATCCAAACCCTGCATCTTGGAGGCTTTAAAACACTTACTATTATACATTCAATTAATTTTTATCCTTTCAACAGTGATTATTATTATTATTTTAAATTTATATATCATCACGAAATAATAATAATAGTTTGCTATTACATATCATTTACTCTTTTCATAAATAATTAAAATTCCTTTAACTAATGTAATTTCAAATTTATAAAAAATAAATTTACCACTCAGCATTGAAAGAAATTTCTTAAATTAATATTAATTGTTAATATCAATTTTTATTTGATAGCTCTGTCCGTTGGTGTAGAGGTCTCGCTTCTCAAACCTGGTTCGCTTCCCAACCTGCGCACTAAAAATTTTTTTATATTATTTTAGCTACCAATTAATATAAATAAATACGGACCGAGTCTAAATAGCCTCAGATATGAAAATCAAATTTCATTTGATATTTTAATTAGGCCTCCCTTTTAAATATCTTTCAATCTTTTTTAGCCTTTATATTCATCGACCAGATGTTTTTTGGGAAGATTATTATTGTCAAGAAATATTTTTTCCTTTTTTCAAAATTTAGAATTTATTTTTATATATATATTTTTTTTTAGTAATTTTTCTTGAATAAATTTCAAGTTTTTTAAAGAATTTTTTATACATATTTTCTTAACTCGAATTTTTATTTTTGTTTTCATTTTCTTTATTTTTTTTTTTTATAAGAGGGCAACCTCTTTCTGAATACGCTTAAACACTAAACAATCTTTTCCCATAAGATGTTGATAAAAATAATTATATTGCATTTTCTTAAAAACAGGATGCGGAATCTAATTAAAAATATTAATACAATATCCCACAAAAAAAAAAAAAAAAAAAACAGAAAAGACCATTCATTTATTATTTGTACTATATTTTCTTTTAAACTAGTATAAAAAATATTTGAACACAATTTTTCGTGCTTTCTGCACTCTAAAAATTTTCATTAATTACTTTTTGAGGGAAGGGGACTTTCTTTCTCTTTAAGAGACTCAGTGCCCTTTCTTAAAAGTGGTTTTACTGGATTTTACGCCTCTACAGGAAATGAATTTGCTTTTTTTTTTCCGACAGTCAAAGAAAAAATTATTTTTGTTTTTTATGAAAGCTAATATTTTTAAAGAGACAAAGAAACTCATAAATTTTTTTATCAAAAAATTCCTAAATATATCAAATATTAGAGACTTTCAAAGACCAGATATATAACGAAAGTGATCTGATGTGAAAAGAGCACATCACACCACTGTGATTTTTTTTTCCTAAACTATATCAGCACTGAGGAGCTGATATCTGATGGAGTAAATTAGCTAAGCTTTTAATCCTGAGTTGAAGGCAGTTCAGGTTCAAATCCACCAATGGCAAAAATTAATTAATTAATTATTAGTCTCCTCCTGGGGGAGGTAACAGGAACCAACTCCAGTATTATTCCCAAGAAAGTAACTCTTTAGAGTAACCACAACGTGTCATTTCCTGACACAAATGACTGAAGAGAGATATCAGCACCCAAGACGTAATTACTACTACAAATTTTTCTATTCCAAATTTAGCCCAAGGACAATATTTATAAATAAAATGGAAGTTAATTAGCAACCAAATCTTGTTTCTTATCAAACAGAGGATGTAAAAATATTAATATTTTGTTACCACTTGTCCTATCTTTCCTAAGGAATTTCTAAAATCTCAGGCCCCACACTAATTTAAAGTAGAAAAAGATCAATACATCTAACTTATACGAATAGGCAATTTAATCAAAATCATTAGAGTAGTTCATGAGAAAATCGCATAAAATTAAAAACTCTAACAATAAAGTGAGTCATAAATAATTTTAGGGCGTTTAAGGGTTAATACATTTCAAAAGAAAGATAATTGAAATATGAATTTTAATCAAAATCGTTTGAGAAAATCGGAAAAAACTAAAAAAGCACATCAGTAAAGTACTTCTACTCTTTGCTCGATTTATTCATAACCTTCTGGATAAAGAAATTTTAAAAGCGCATTTAATCACATATCATTTGTTATCAAATATCATGTCTACCATCTGTCCGTATTTTATCTTCGTCACAAAATTTTCATTTATTAAATAAATTAAATCGTTAGTGTAATCAATAGTTATTATAGAAATTTTTATAAATAATAAGAAAAATAAATTAAAATATTAAATGGGATCCTTGTGATTTCCCAAAAACCAACTGGAAATCCTATCTATAAATATAAATATTGAATAAATCAATATTAATATATTAAATTATATATTTAAGGAATGAATAAGGTCTAAGAAACATAGACATAAATAAAATAAATATAATTTAGTTAATTCAATGGGTTCCTAAATAATTAGGTGGAGAGGTTGTGCTTGGATGCGCAACACCTGACTTCAAGCGTCAGGAGAGACAGACATGCAGACTCTTCTTCCTTTTTCTCACACAACTTGAGACTTCCATTTGCTTCGTCAGTTATTATCACACCTTACTAGCTAGAAAACTTTTCTACTCATCTTTAAGTAAATTAATACATCCTCTTTGCATTTTTTGCAGATGATATATCTGATATTTTATAAAAAAAAAAAAAAATTATTATAATAAATAAATTAAACTTAACTAAATAATAAAAAAAATTGTAGCAATTAATTTAAGAGTAGAATTAAAATAAAAAGCTTTTATATAAAAACAATAAAAAGAGAAAATTTTTTTTTTTTGCATGGAATTCTTAAATATTTATGGTCTATAAAAATAAAAGCATGAGACGTTTATGTAAAATTCTTGAATAAATATCACCCAAAAAAAAGGAAAAATTAAAGCTTGAAAATTTTATTCATTTTCGTTTTTAAATTTCTATGAATATCCCACGTTTTTTTTTTGTCCATATATTCAACAATTTTGCTTGTGCAAAAAAAAAGTAATTTTGTTCTTTTTAATTAATTTTTAAATAAAATTTAATATATTTTTTTGGCATCTAAAAATGTCACAATTTTCATTTCTATTAATCTGTCCCAGAGCAGACCACGCATGAACAATTGTTAAATTCTTAAGAAGATTTATTATATGTTAAGGGGCATATGTAAAGCAGTGAGTGAATCGAGAAAAAAGCCAGGTGCCAGAAGTTCTCGCTGTGGTCATTGGATCCTTTGTAGTCGAATCCAAATTTTTAATAATTTTTTATTCCCTTCCCTAAATGTTTTTATTTTTCTTTTCTGGCCTGAAAATATAAATAATAGAATCAATCTTTCGATTGGAATTATAAATATTACAAAAACGTTTTTTCAACTCATCGATAACTATCATTAATCTAGATAGACGTTTCTAATAAAATTTAGTGATTCAATTTATTTGATTAGAGATTTTTATCATTTTTCATTTTTATCAAAATTAGATTAATTTTAATTCTTTTCAAACAAAATTATCATTTGTAAGAATGAATTCATTCATGATCATATGAGACATAATGTCTAAAAAAAAATATTTATATAAAACGTTAATTAAAATTTTTTATTTAATCTTTTATAAATTTAGATATCGTAAAATACTTTAACTTTTAGAGCTTATGATTAAAAAAAAAATGTTTTATATTAAAGATCTCACTATGGCAGAGAAAAAGATGAAGGCCACAATTATCATGGTAGAAAAAGAAGAAAAGAAAGATGGAATTTAAAAAGAAATTTTTCAGGAGGTTAGGTTAGGTTGAGGTAGTTGCCCCCTCCATTGGGGAGACTCACTTAGGCCAGTAATGGGCCGGTATGATTTCACTTGGGCTTCTGGGGGTGAGATTTCCTCTCCCTTTCCTACCCCTTGAAGAGACTTCTGGCAAAGTCGGGCCAGAACCCGAGCTATTTTCATTTCAATAGGTAAAAAATGAAGAAAAATGCAGCCAGTATTTTTTCTTTAATTTTCAAAAAGTTAACTAGTTGCAGACATCACTCATTTACTAATCTTTTTTGAACAATTTGTGTTGAGGAGTAAAAGAAAAAAAAATTTTCTATATATAAAAATTCCAAATTCAAATTTTCTCATTATTTTTTATGAAATAAAATGTTTGTTTTTCCAAGTAATTTATCTAACATAAATATTTATAAATAATACAATCTTTATGAAAATTTTTCACTGTTGCCAAGTATGTTTTTGCAAATTAGTGATTATTTGCAATAAACCTGAAGACAATAATGATCTTGTTCAAAATCATAATTTATAAATATTTTGAATTTATTGAATTCTTTCAACATTTTGATTTTGTATTCATAAAAATTCTAGAATATATTCAACTAAAAATACACTTTGGATTCTAGAAAGAGTATCTCAAAATTGGGGCATTCATGACGAGATTGGCTGTCTGTCTCCAGATCAGAAGTGTGTGGAAGGAAATGAAGTCAGCTAATCGAAATAAAACTCCATTTATTGGGATTTTTGTAGTCTTGGTTTATATTCCGTTTACGGAATCGGGAAAGTATTATAGAATAAAACAAATCTGGTATCCTCAAGAATAATGAAATCCGCTTTATAGAACTTTAAAAATTTTTACTATAAAACTATACTATAAACTATAAATAATATATTTCTACATTACAAAATATATATATAAATAAAAGCATTAACAATAGATATTGATAAATTGTTTCTGTTTGGTTTTGTATAGACACGGACAATGATGACACTCAACGAGGCGACGGAAATGGTCAGCACGTGCCTGTCGGTGAAGTTCGCACTGGGCGTTGGACTCTTTACCAACGCCTTACTCAGCCTCGGTACTGAGAGACACCGTAAATTCTATATTGGCGCCTGGACTGGAAAGGTGACCCTTCCATCAAATTTTCTTGATACTATTGCTTCTTTTTTTTTTATTTATTAGAGTAATATGCCCCATTTCACTTCTTAAAGGGGTGGAGTAGTGTTTCTGAACATTTTTTCATGATTGTTCTCTTTTATTAATAATAATAATATAGTACTTGTGACGCCTTTTTGATGAGTTGTATTGTATTTTTTTTTCTTCGGACTAATTTTGTTCTTTTAACAAACCTTGCTCTCTATTACCGTTCCCACAATTAGTTATTCTTTAATTTTTTATAAATTTCTAAATTTATTAATGAAAAAAATTTTTTTATAAAAAAAATCATGATTGATAAAGGAAATACATTTTTAATCGAACGATGATTCAGTCAAAATTAATTTAATCATATATTATTTATAAAAATTACAAATCATTTATCTGTTTAATAAATAAATATATGTATGTATCTTCATTGTAAATCCATGGATAATGGACCAATCTACACACATTTTTTTTTTACTGGAAAAAATGTTTTAAAGAAATTGTGAAATTTTAATTTTTAGGGGATGAATTCAAAAAGATAGCCAATCCAATATCTAAAATGTTAAATAAATCAAATTTATGAAGTAATAAACCGACGGTATTACCGTCGGAAGCTTAAATGTCCTAAATAAATAAGACTAGCTCGTCCTTGAGAGGAAGCTACCAATTATGCTTTCCTGTTGATATGGTTGCCTATTTCAATCCATCGTCCATAAATAATTCCAGGCTTAAAATACCACTTTGTCCAAAATAGTCCTACAGTCTTCCCATTTGAAGAATGAAACCCCTCAAAATTTGGAGTATATCGATCTGTTTTAGTGGATTTTCTTAACGAACATAAATTAATAAAATTAACATTTAACGAGAGGATTAATATTATATATATAAAAAAGTATTTATTTGGGTTATTTTCAGTTTTTTTCTGGCATGCGAAGTTCAAAAGAGGTGCTATGGATATAAAATTTTAACTCTCAATTAATTTAAATATATTGAACCTCGCATGCTAAAAAAAAAACAGGAAACTCATTTTTATAGATTCTTTCTAATTATTTATTTATAACTTTAATCGATTCACTTTTAATATAAAATTTTATTATTTAATAAATTCAATAGTTCTATATATTATAACCAAAAAAAGTAAAAATGGAGCCCGCCCGAATGATTTTTCATTCCCTACATTATTATAAAATTATTTTTTGTTTCTCTTTTTTCCTCCTTAGCCACATAAATAAAAATATGGTTGTTAGCATGAATAATAGAGTGGGTATTAGATTCACAAGGTATTGACTTTTCTTCATCTTTTTATGAATGTTTACTTAAAAAAAAATCATTATCTCGAAACTTCTGAGGGTGGACATAAAAAAGATTAATTTCTGATAAAAAATGATTACTCTGGATAAATGACAGCCAGTGTGTTTATGATACAGATAAAAATTCTTCCCAATGACACAGATTCTCGCTCATTTTCACATTCTATTTTTTTTAATTCAGTCGTATACGATTATTCTCAAGAAAGGATAAACATCTCTTTCATTTAACATTGTCCTGATAAAGGTTGGAAAACTTGACCGAAACTTCGTCACATTAAAAATGACTTTTTTTCTTTTGGTCTTTGTTTCAACCTGCCTGCCATCCATTCAAAGCAATCAAAGCACATAACTGGTTATCTCCTTCTTCTAATAGAGAATATTTTAAGCAAATTTTATACATATGTACATATTCACACCCTGGAATATGTTTAAGGCAAATATATATGGAATAATCTTCCTCTACTATTTTCTCTAAAACTGACAATTTCCAATCTTGCAAATTCAACCTCAACAAATTTCTTTTAAAGTTCTCACTCCCTTAATCCTGTTCTTTCTGGTTGCATCGGACCACTGGTCATTATAGATCCCTTGGTCCTTATCAAAAAAATAAACTATTGTATAGGATGGTATATCATTATATAAAGTAGGATATTTAGCCTCTTTTTGTAGAACTGAGATAAGAGGATGAATTGCAGAATGTGTTCTTCCTTATTCTGATCACTAGACCCAAAAGGGATTCAAATTTTATTGTTATTTGTAGGACCCTTCTTTGACTATTCTAATACAATATCCACTAAACATTTATATTTTAGAGCTTCTCAATTTTTGAAACCATCATATAAATAAAAAAAAAACTAATTTCTTAATTATTATATTTTTTATAAACAAATCGGATTAGGGAATTCAGAGATCCTTATAAACCGGCTAAGAAGTGATTAACCGAGATGAGTTAATGAATAAGACAAAAGGATCTCGTTAAAGCCCATATGCAGGGATTTCGCCTGTTTTTGTACACCACTCCTCACCAATTTAAATTGGTTTAAGACCCGCCTTATCTAAATTAAGGTGATAAAGCAATTAAACTTATAATCCTGAATTGATCTCACCTCCTGGCAAAAATTTATTCAACTATACTAATACCTCCTTCTGGGGGAACATTCCCTAGTATAATCTCAAGCAATTACTCCAAAGATAGTACTGACATTCTCTACCTCTCAAATGAAATTGGACAAGTTGCATCTTTGTTTTCGTCTTAATAACAAATAGAAGACATACATGAAATCCAAAAATAATAAATTTAATAATAGGTTAAAATATTATTTGTATTTGATGATTTTAAATTTTATATAGGTTTTCTAATTATCCATTAAAACAAAAAAAATTAAAGATACATGTTGTCCAATTTCTTTTGAGAGGGTACATATCCCGGATCGAAGAAATCTGCTTCTAAAGAGTAAAACAATGATAATTATTATTATTAACCATGACAAAAATTCTCTCTCTTATCTATATATGCAATATGCAATTGCGATTGCAAAAAAAAATTGATGCCGAGATTTCAAAAGAATTACACGTTTTGAGGCCTCCTACCTTAAATGGCTACCTTGGGTGTCCGACGCAAAAAATCCGGAGTGACAGCACATCACTCAGCTATCCTTAAAGATAGTTGTGTGATGTGCGTTTAGTCACACCAGACTTTTTCTAGAAGAATCAGGCAAAGACCCTAATAAATTTTCTAGTTGAGAACCCTGAGCCTTGCATGCCTGTTATTTACGCCACTTGTTTTCAGTTCCAGTTCGACTCTCTTCATTGATTTTGCATAATGAATAATTTTTTTTTATAATCTCCTCTTGATCATGTCTAGTCATTAAGTAGCCAATCTATAATAAAAATTATTTCATTATCAATAGATGCTTTTTTTAAAGTAAACTATACAACTCTTTGTTGATTCACTCAACTCATTTACGACCTTCGAATTTCAATTTTTCAATTTTATCTACTATATTTGTTTAATTTTAAAATTTTATTTATAATCTTAGGAAATATTTTTTTTTATTATTTTCTTGATTATATATATATATATATTTTTTTTTACTTTACAGTCAAAATAATTTAACTATAAGAAACATCACAAATATGAATTAATTTGTCATTAATCAATATGTTGATCTTATTTTGAGTTTTGTTCGTGTAATAATTTATTTGAAATAACATTAATTCTATGTCAACCTAAATTATTATAATTAAATAAAAATTATATTGATCATTATTGATAAAATTTTTGAAACGAACATCCTTTAATGATTAATGACTTTTTACTAATACAAAGCTCAAATTTATTTAAATTTGGAATACTGTAATCCTGACTGATTTAATTAACCGAAATTTTAATAACCAATTAGTTGCGCAGATTAACTCAGTAGAATTCAAATCCTAAATTTCAAAGCGGCTTATGTTCAAAATCCAGCTACTGTAAAAATTGGAAAATATTAAATATAGGACCGGAGGATGGAGGGAGAACTGGACCTCTGGGCAGTAACAAGGAGATACGAGTTGTAAAATTCTAAATGAAATGATACACATACCAACCGAATGGTTGTTATGCTTAGAGGGGTTTTAGAAAAATTAACTATTAAATTTTGTCTGGTTTTTATTTAATAAATTTATTAGTTTTTTTTTTTTTTTTTACGAATACTAGTAAAACTATTTCTCTGTATTAGTCGAATAAATATGTACTGTCCCTATCTAATCCTAGAACATTAAGGTTTATATAAAATTTTGAAACACCTACATGGTAGCCCTTATCCAAGACTTGAAGAATTCTTAAGACTACTACTTTCCATACGCAATACAAGATATGAGTAATTTTCATAAAAAATTTCATAAAAAAACTGTCTAGGAGTTTATCTTTAGAAAGATGATATTAAATATTCAGTTGGAATGCAAAAAAAAAAAAACTAATTATCTAATTGAAGCTTAACAAGTGACAATTTTATTTTGAAAATGTTTTATTTATTCAACTCTTTTCTAAATTTTCTCAAATAATATTTTGTATTAATAATCCTTATAATAATAATAATAACTCTTACACCTTCTTTTATTCCATACTCGAGCGGTTAGACATGCGGCCCGGGAGATTATTTAGAAATATGCGCAAGAAAAAACGTTTTCATTTATAAGTCGAAATTCAGATCTCAACAGACGGAAATCTACGCATTACGCATTACAACAAACAAAATGATTCCTGATTACAACGCACTAGTGAAAAACAGTGCACAATTGCATTCATCCTTTGATAGTGACATTGCTAAAGCCGATATTAGTTTCATTAATAAATTGTGGATGTCATATCTTAATTAAAAACATTTTGTATGTATTCGGTCCGCCTGACTTAGTATCAGCGTTCACAAGGCCCTTTAATAAAAAAGTTTGCCCACCTCTTGGTTATATTATAATCGACTTATAAAATCGATTTCTAACTAGTAACGCTATCACAAGAGGCTTGAAAACATTTGACTGATAGATATTTCGCTGTCAGCTCGTTAGATCAAGGCCGTAACGAAAATATTTTTTCTGGTGGGGGGTTTCCTATAAAAAAGGAAATATATATCAATCATTAAATTGATATAATATTATAATTTCCTGTACCTTGCAGAGATAGAGGTCTCGCCTCAGGTTCCAAAAGCTACTGATTCGCTACCCGTCCGGAGCGGCAAAAATTTATTTATATTATATTAGCTATCAATTACTATAAATAAGGACGGAGTCTAAATGTCTGAAAAAGACATAACTTAGTAAAAAAAATATTGAATACTTGTATATAAAAAGGAAAAGTAATAAATCATTTGTAACTAAAAGTTTAAAGTAAATTCTAAAGTTTATATAATAAAATAGTATTTTTTGATAATTTAGACTAGTGATACATATTTTTATTATCAACGAGCGCCAAAAATTATTATAAAGAATGGATTGATATTATTTATTACAGATTGTAATTAATTGTTCAATATAATACAAAATGTATGTCGTTTCGCAGTCCGCGAACGAAAAAAGTTAGGACTATTTAGACTATCAGAAATTAAATTAAATTTATTGATTCATATTTATTTATTTATTTTCATAATTTAAAATATTTGTATATTTCTGCAAAATTTTGTTTTATATTTTTTCTGGTTTGCCCCCCCAAAAGAGCCACCTGTGGAGGTCCTCCACAGGACCGCCCTATCCTCTCCCTTCAAGCTATGAACGGACAATGACGTATTAATTCATTGATAAACACTGGTCCTTTAGAATATTACTTAGAGAGTCGATTGAACGGTCAGCCAGGAATGAAGAAAAAATTATCGTAATTAATTGTCGACGTTTCGCGCTTATCATCTGGATTAATGTCCTGAAGATCAATGTTGATAAATAAGAAAATATTTTCGTTCTTTCCACTTTCTCTATAACTGCTATCAATATCTCTATCAGAGTATTTGTATATTTTAGCGCAATACAGCTGTTGATTTTTACTTTCTACTACTACTATTTTTCATATTTGTATTAACGGAATATATATTTTCTTATTTTTGATTCAATTATTAGTTTTTCGAATTTTTTTCATATTTTGGCTCCATCTTTTGTTATTTTGCATCAGTTGAGAATTATGTTTATACGTAGGTCAATTAATTAATCTTTAAAAGAAAACATTATTCCTATCTTATTATACTAGAGCTACTCTGGGAAGTCAAGTGGAGTATAGAAAAAGCCTCCCCCAGCCTAGAGGAACCATACTGTAGAAAGTACAGAGATTAATAAAATATTTTTATCATCACGGGGGGGGAGACAAGTCAATTTTTATTTGAAATATTAACTGGTAGACATGTCTTATTACGTTCTTTTGGAGCATATTTTGATCTTCAGTAAGGATGAAATTTTTAGACTTCTCATAATAGCTCTAGTATAGTATAATTTTATTATACTTGACTCTATCCTAATAAGTCAGGGTGTAGATGGCTTCGTAAGATTTGATTTGCCTATGGTGGCCAGATTCTAGGTTCGATCGCGCTAACAGAAGTGGCACATGGGAGTAACACCAAACAGATGAGGACGACGGCGACCTACGACCCCACCACCCAGGAATTCGTCATCAACACCCCTGACTTCGAGGCGGCCAAGTGTCTAGTGGGCAATCTCGGTCAGTTGCAGCATTTTTATAATCTCTTTTTCTTTAATTTATTACTATAATTGTTCAAAATAAAAATAAATGAACTTTTTATTTTGAGAAAGAAGGCCCAACATATAACCTTCTTGAACCTAGTAAAATGTTGAGAAATAACTATTAGGTTCAGAAAAAAACTAAAACCTCCCTCCTTTAATAAATTATTTTCTTATTTTTTCTTTCTCATGTTATTTAAAAGCTGTTATGAAATAGTATTCTAAAATATATTGTATTATTATAAGCCGGAGCTCAGGGGTTAAGGTCCGCGGTAATTAATTGCTTGTCCATTCTACTGTATATATTTTATTTTTGTAAAAAAAATTTTATTTTTTGAAATATTTTGATTAACGGGTAGCCATTGAAGAAAGAAATCAGAATAGTCGACGATACAGACATAAATCGATTTTTTTAGAAAAAAGCCAAAATACTGTTCGCCTATTATTATACAATGAAAAAATAACAATTTCATAGAGTATAGTAAATTTTTTTTAAGAATGGCAAAAATTAGGAAAAGCACTTAAAAAAATTTTTTAATGTATGTGTGTGTGTGTGTATAACTTAAAATAATGCTCTCTTCGGGCAGTATAAAAACTTAAAGAAAATAATTTTACGATAAGATGGGTGGCTGTACACAGATCACTGATATGTGAAAAGAGAGGAAGTCAGCCAGTAGGGTAGCCCATTATTTTAAATTTATTTTGTAAAGTTGTTGTGATTTTAATTTTATTGCTCATTTCAGCCCTAATGACTGATCATGGCATTATCTAATTAAAGCCGAAACGTTTCATTATTTTGCGAATTTTATTTCGATAGAGGCTACCCTACCGGCTGACTTCCTTTCTTTTCACATATCACTCATCAAAAATAATTTTATTATTACGCTTATAATTTGTCGATGAGAATGCGCTCCTGAAAAATTCCAAATTATTATAGGGCAGAGAATAAATAAAAAATTTCATATTAAAAATTCCATAAACTTGTTATAAATAGAAAAAAGTCATAAAAAATCAATTTACCATTCACCTAATTTCATTAAATATTTGTATTTAAAAAATGATTCATTAGATCTAGAAAAATAAATAGATAAAACCAGATGACATAACAGCTTCAAAAAGACTAATTAAATATTTCGATTCTAGTAAGCTGGCCTAGTCCTTGAATCCCACACACCATGTGCAGGAGTCTCCCTTCGCATGACATCATCACCATACAGTGCACAGATCTCAGATAGCCTTTGTTTCTCTTTATGTATCGAAAGAGCAATCCTTTATAACTTTCTCTTACCTATATATTTAATTTTGATTTGATTAGCACAAAAACTTAAACATTAAGGGCCAAAATGAAAAAATTTATATAATTTAGAAAAAAAGATATATAAGAAGGAGGAACACACTACTTTTGGCTAAGTATAATTATTACACCTGACGTTTTGAGACTTAAACTCACCGAAAAAAAATAAATTTTGAAATTTCTTTGTCTCAATTGTTTAAAACTAAAATTAAATTTTATATAAACATTTAAAAAACTTAAATTTCCCATGATAAATTTTATATTTATTTTTATTTTTCAAATTTTTGTACAAGACTTAGGAGGATTCAAATGAAAATCTTAATTATTTATTATAGGACAAATGAGGAAATATTATACATAAACTCAGAAAAATTATTACATTTTTCGACGTAGTTCCCTCGACATACAATGCACATATTTCACAGGTTTAGAAATACATTGATACCCATGAGAAAAATTCCTTTGCTTGTCATGTAGCCACTCGGTTTTTACTTCTTCATCGCTCATACTTACTGCAGTGGCACACTCAAATAACTCAATCGCGCTTTCTCCAGCGAAGAATCCTAAATATTAATATTCAAAAAATACTTGATAGATCTCTGCTCTAACGTATCCACAATGGGTTGGCTATCTTGCACTGACGCTGCTTCCGTGTTGCACCAACACGCTGCCATCTGTTAGTCATTTTCTGAACTACAAGAATAACTCTACCCAACTACCAAAACAATGGTACAACTTTTCGGAATTTTATTGCACTTTTAAGGTTTTCAATTGAACCAAGTGCATAATATATTTGGGTTAGAAAATTTCATATATTCCGTTCTTTTTGAATTCTATTTCCCATCAAAAATAAAAATAAAAAAATTTGCAAAAGAAAATATATTATGTTCAAGTGAAAAAAATTATCTTTTTATCTGTGAGACAGAAGTGAATCAAATTTGATTCTCCAAAGTTTTAAAAAATATCTCATTAAAGTGCTAAATAAATGAATATCATTTTGTTTTAGTGATCAGTTAAGTAAGTCTTTTTAAAATGGATACATCAAAAATTTTTATAAAACCCTAAAAGTTTCTTGATTAAAAAAAAACATAAATAAAATTCAGCAAATTTAATATATTAATAACCATATGATACATATATCATATGAATATTAATCACAAAATACCTGCGTAACAATAAAAGATGAATCGAATTAAAAATTGAAATTTATCTCACATGGTAGGTGAAATAAAAAAAATTCCCTAAATAAATATTCCAAGCCCTACATTGTTCCATAGTCATATGAATTTTTCATTAAAAAATAAAACACGTTTGTTTTACTCTTATTTTTGTATTTAAACTCATTATTCATTTAAAAAATGAATCATCAATATTTAAAAGAAAAAAACATTTTCCTTATTGCAAAAATGTCAAATAAATATTGCCAACCAAGTGTTATTTAATAGAATATTTTTTTATTTTAAAACTTTTTTTAAAAATCAATCACAAAAATCTTCTTACAATTACATACTAGGTAACTCGATATTTTTTAGGCCGGACCTTATTGGAGTGAAATTTTATTCGCCACCGATTTTTCGTTCAATCATTTTTTTTCTATGTAAGGGATAATTTTCTCCATTTGAATAAATATTTAAATATTTAATTTAAATAAACTTTTATTTCAATAAGAATATAATGCCTCTGGGATCAGTTCGATTTGGCAGTACGAAGTTTTGCCATCAAAAAATAATTAATTTATTTCTTATTTTAAATAGGCAATTTGGCAAATTCTACTCTAAATCCCCAAATGGGCCTAAGCTTATTAAAAACAAAATTTTATAATAAATAAACTTCATCTACTTGTTATAAAAATGTGTATTTTAAATTAATAGACTCTTTTATAGGGTGGCGAAATTAGTTCCCTATGACGTCACTTATTGCCAACCTTATTTGTGCCCTAGAAAGCAACTTACAGGAGGTCAAATTGATATTTTCGGTCCTATAATAATAAATTCTCATTATTGTCTCTAAAACAAGGTTAAACATAACATTTGATAACATTGTTTAAAGAATATTTTTCTTAAATAGAGTAAAATATAATTAATAATTAACTAAGTTGATTTACCTAGTGATGATTTATATAACAAACAAGTGATAAATATTTTCGGATTGTCACTTTATCTCTTGACGATTTTAACTCGTACGAGAAGAAAAGAGAAAGAAACACCTGGTAATTAATTCACACGTGTCGTCTGCGAAAAAACTCCAGGCTTATCTCCAATCTCTTGTAATATTTTAAACTCTCAGAGAAATCAACTGTGCTTTACTGATCTCATATAAATAATATTCATTTTCTTGTAGATCTAGATATATTTTAAAAACTCTGTTGTGACCAGTATATATCAATAACGATTAAAATTTTTATTATTATTTGAGTAATTTTATATTATGACTAATTTGTATTTTAGTTCATAATGAATAAAAAATACTTTATTCTTTTTTTAATTTATTCAAAATCATTAGATCTATTTCGGAGAAAAAATTTACATAGTTAGATACATAAAATAATTGCTCAAAATATAATAGAAGTATAGCTAGTTTCACAATTATATCAAAATTATTCTGGTGTACTTATTACTTAAGTTTAGTTATTTGACTCCCGATTAGTCGACCTAACTTAGAGTCCTATATTCAGCTTTCCAGCTTGTCAAAAAAAATTTTCTTTGTCTATATATGTTCATTATACCAAAATTTTTCTCAATTTAAATTTTGTCTGACTTTTTAAATCACTAAATTAAGAATAACGAATAAGAATTTGGGTTCTTTGCTACAGAAGTGGATCATATAAGAAATAAACAAGCTTAAAAATTACTTGCTAGATTTTTCCCTGACTGTAGATTTTGAATTGAGATGAAAAAGAGAAGTAAATAAATTCATTTTCTGACATTTCGAATGCTAGTCGCCCTCTTCTTCAAGAAAATCAAATGTCAAAAGAAAATTGTGTATGACACAATCAATTTTTTTTTTATTGAGGATTAGCAATACAGCCTTACCTTTTACAATATATAATAATAATATAATTACAAAAATCACAAAAATAAAAAAACGAAAAAAAAAAAATTAATAATAATAATAATAATAATAATA
>JAAAKE020090866.1:0-20812 GCA_010014785.2 Anisolabis maritima | reverse complement strand
GTCTCGTTGCGTTCTGGCTCCGGTGGTTGGTGGCCGCTGGTGGGAGGCGAATATCCGAGAGGGAGGGAGGGATTGCATGTTGCAATCTTACATATATATATATATATATATATAATAAACTAGCTGCATCGCTTGCTTTTGGTGGTGGACTAGCTTTTTCCCTTTCACTCTTATCCCATAATTAATTTCAATTGAAATAAAAATTTCTAATTAAATTTTTAGTTTTAGACACCCTAAACGGGTTTTCCCTTTTAGCCTAAAACCTCCGATGTAAAATTCTCTATACTTAAAAAAAAAAAAAAAAAAAAATCCGGCAAGTAGTTTCAGAGTCCATACGAGAATTAAAAATTACAATAATTAAATCTCATAATTATTAGTCTATATTTAATTATTTATATTAAATTTTATTTATTCGATATTTATTTGTCTTTTAATATAGATAGAAGAAGAAGTTGAAATTTAATACCAAAAGTTGATCAAATTGAAATGAACAATAAAAAAAAAAACAAAAATTGATCAAGTGTGTGTAGACAATATTATCGTAATTAAATTCTTATACTTTCACATAAATTGAATATCCATTTGGTAAATGAAATGAAAAAAAGGATAAAATACATATTTTTAAGGTCATTTATAAAAAAAAGAAAAGTTTTTACTTTCTCTTTATTTAGAAATGAATAAAAAAATAATAATTTTTTATTTGTTTGGGTATGAAATGAATTGCGAAACGTTCCTTGATAAGAGTTTCGGGTGAGTGAATTATAAGGTCGTTAACACACTAAGTGCAATATTTACACTTGGTTGTTCGACCTGACGTCATATGAAATTTATATTGTACTCTTTCCATCCGCTCTAAATGTGTACTTGACTAAAATGAGCACAATAGCAAATATTTATTTATTTAAACAACATAAATCTAATAAATAGATGAAAAATTATAGTTTCACTCAACAAGCAATGCAATCGAACTTTTTTTTGTTAACAAGATTTTAGGTCCATTATATGCTGAAAAAGACAGAATTGATATTGAAACGTTGCCTTTTTTTTTTTTTTTTTTTTTTTTTACAAATGAGCCATCCCTCCCTGACCACAATCTCCGTTATCATTTTGAAGATCCCCCATTCTAGTGGATCCTCGACAGTAGAGCAAAAGCTGGAACTCTGAAGCCTTTTTTGTCTTAGCTATCACCTTAAAGGTCAAACGAGTTCTCTCTTACATTCGGAGGTTATGCACAGCATGAAGGCCAAATTTGATAAGATTAGCAAAGATATAATGGATATACTTTTTTGATCTGAGAGGCAAAGGGCCCCAAATTAGTGGTGTATATTCAAGTTATAGCCTAACCAAAGAAAAGTAAAGTTTTCTGGTTCTTAACATGTCTACATTCTCTTCTAACGAGTCCATATATCTTGAAGCACAATCAAGACAACATGTTCGCCAAATGAAAAACAATTCTAAGAGTTCGCTCTGTTCAGAAGTGCATTTTCAATATAATAGTGACGGCTAATGCTTTTTTCTTAGTGAAAGAACAAATAAGACATTTATTCCACTTTAGAGGGAGCAACCATACTTGTATAAAATCTAGACTATTCTAAAATCTTTTACAAACAATTTTTAGATCATTCGGATACAATAAATCTTTGATCATTTATAAACAAGTTGAAGCCGGAATTTTGCAATTTTGTTGCCTATTTTACTTTTGAATTTTGAAGCCTTGATGATTTTTATTGTATAACACTTCAATTTTTACAATATGAATGTATTAACATAATTGAGGAATCATTAGAACGTTCCTTACACTTTTCATCATCCTTTATAATTAACGCTCTATATTTAATAGCCTATCGCATTGCGTCAATTTATCTTTTCCAAGTTTGATGATGATTAAAACGTAGAGCTCTTTCCCTCTTTGACCATCTTTTATATAAATATCTCCCTTACGAGGTCTCAGAGGCACAATCCATGTCGACACTCACAGACACACTGACAGAAGCAATTGCTATTGATAGCCAAAACGGTATTTCAGATATAATATTAAAGATTTCCTTGGGATTTGTTGTCCCCAAAGGGGGTCAACTAATTGCACTCTCAGCTCCCTCTCTGGTGATTATCCCATCACGAGAATTTAGGAATTGAGGGGTGTTTATTGAATATTAGCTGAGTGATAACTCTGAGCCGGGATTACTCTAATATATCAATATACGTTTTTGAAAGATGAACAAAAAAACATAGCGTTCATCTTAATAAAGAAAACATTACAGCAACAACTCGATTACCTAAACCAAGTCGTTTGAATAATCCAATACAAATATTAAAAAATCTGAACAATCTGGAAAAATTGAAAAAAATAAATAAATAAATCATATGGCAACTTAAAGTAATTTAGTCTCCCGATTACAAATAAAAGACATTTTTATTTTTATACATTTGACCTCTTTCTCAGTCCCTTGGTGCTGGGTTCATGTACCAAAGGTCAGTGGTTCGCTTCCCGTCCTGGGCGACAAAAATTTATTTAAATTATATTGACTACTAATTAATTTAAATAAATAAGGATGAAGTCTAAATGGCCTCCGATAGCGAAAAAAAAACCTCTTTCTCCTATATGTAAAAATGTAAAAAGATAATTAAAAAAGAATATTTATAATTTTATTAATAATTTATAAATAAATTTTGTACATAGATCTGTCCTGAAGATGGTCATTGTAGAATGATCGAAATATCTGCATTAAAGCGAGGTGGCGAGAGAGTGAAAATAAATGCTGGTTTCTTTCTCCTCCGACTTTTTCTCGTTTAAAAAACGCCTAATCTATAGAACATCTAAAGACTTTTTTGGCATCAATGTACCTGGTTTATTTTAGTTATTAATAATATAAAAGAATTCATCGTCTTATGCAGGTGTGGGAGTAAGGCACCTGTGTCGCTTACATGCGTACGTGTTTACTTGTCAAAGTGAATGCATCTACCTGATGTTGAACGATGTATTATTGTATTTTTAATATTTTTGTATTATTAATAACTAAAATAAGTTACGATTAATGCAAAAAATGTCTTTTATTTATAGTTCTACAACTTTATTAATCAAATAAATAAAATATACATATTTCGGAAAAATAAAATTATTATTATTATTATTATTATTAATCCTAAAAACTTTAAAACTAAAAAATTGCGAATCCCTCAACAAATATTGATAATTGAGAGTCCGGATGACAGAGTTCCTATTGTATTAGGAAATGGATTGAAATATTCCTTAAATAACAACGATGGACAACTGCAACTCATTTTATTTTAATATTATTTGAAAAGTTTTAATGTTTTTCAAACTATTTTATTATAAACTACAACATGCATGTATATACATATTATTTTCAAGTATATTGGCAGACAGAACGTTAACGACATTATCCTATCTTAAAAAACACACACATACATATGTATAATGTTTTCTGTAATAGTTCTTTGTTACGTATAACACGGCATTTTTTTAAGAAGGCAATGACCGGGTTATACGGCGGTTGACTGTTCATTAATTTTTTTAGTGTTTTTCAACATCTGAGGCTATTTAGACTCCACCCTAATTTATTTATATTAAGACAGTAAAATATAAATAAATTTTTGTTGCTCAGAACTACTGACTTTTGGAGTACATTACATTTGTTACTGTTATATTAGAAAAAAAATTTTTTTAGTAAATCAATACAAAAAGTTATATATATATAGGAAAGTATATCTTTTTTTATTCACTGGTTTTCTCAATTAATATAAGTAAAATAGAAAAATTTTGAAAAAAAAAAATTAAATTTGAATTGACAAATTGCCTATTTCATTTGAAATGTTTACTTTGTTTAAGTAGACGAAGTGGGCGAACCCCAAGATGATGATGATCTCTCCCTCTCTCTCTCTCTCAAGATATAACAAATATTAATATTTACTTAGGATAAACCCTTCGCCCTATATAATACAAGTATAGCAATTGTTTATTCACTTTTGATGGATTATTATATTTCAAAATTCCATAGCTTGGAGCTTACTTGATTTAATAGAGATAAAAATAAAAATCAAATTTATATTAACAGTAACGTTCCTTACATAATAATAACAAAACTTTTCATCCTTTATATTTAATGTTAAACATATATTATAAAGTTTTTTTATATTTTAAAATGATATGTGATAGAGGTAAATAAAATTGTGTCCTGGCCTTTGGTGCAGAGGTAAACATCTCGCTTTGAAATGTACATAAACTATAAAAAAGAAAAAAGAATGAATGAATGAATAACTGATCAGTATGTAGTAAAAATAAAAAACTGGCTGTTAGAACACAAAGCCAAAAGCGGAGGCTAAGCTAAAATAAATTTTTTTTAAATTTTACTTTAAGTGGTTAGGGCTTCATAGTCATCAAGTCATTTTTCAACATTTACAATAATTATTATAAACTATTTTACAAGTACAACATTCAATATAAAATAAAAATTTTAAAATTAGAACTATTATGCAAAAATAATTCTGTTATTACAAATAACATAACTTTAATATTTTATCAAAACTTTTTAACATAAAATTAACATAATTAATCTGAATTGTTTTTAGATGTTTTTAATGAAAGAGGAAGTAAATAAACCATATTTTATTTTTTTTTGTATTTAATTTAATTACATTTATGTTTGTGTTTGTTCATTGGATTAAAAAAAAATTAATTTATTTAAAAACATTTGATAACACGCGTTAAGAAAAATAAATTATCAAAGAAGATTTTCAATTATTATTTAAATTTTTATCTAATAACAAGAAAAAATTTTTTTTCTTGAGATACGTAAGATACTTTATAAAACAAAAGTTTGCTTCTTTTTTTTCTTCAACGTCAAATGAAAATATTTAATGAATTTTAATTAGATTTTGAAATGAGAGAAAAAATAACATTCTCTTCTTTTTTTTATACATAATTAAAATAGTTAATATTTTTTTTCTTATGAATAAATAAATAAATAAATAAGATGTTAGGATGCGACATAAACTTGATTTTTTAAATATTAATTTATATGCAGTTATCCGAGCGTCTTAAACATTTTCGTAAGATTTGACCAATTAACAATGAAATAAAACATTTTTTGCTTTTGCTCTTTAGTCATATTTAACTATTTATTTATTATTATAAAAATATAAATAATAAATTATATATCATATATTGGTCTATGAAGTAATGTTTATAAGCATATTTATTATTTCATATTTCCGTAAAAAAATGTTTTCCAGTTGGGTCTCTGAGTTTGCGCCTGATCCTGCTAACTATAACTAGTTCATAACGGTTCATAGAGAGACAAGTAAACACATACTGATGTTGAGATGACAGCTGCAGCGTGCATGTGTAAATTACTTATATAAGGAATGTTACGTTAAAGGTAAATAAATTTTTATCATTTCATTTAATTGAAAGGAGGAGGAAGCACATTTTTGTTTTATGAAAACTTATAAATCCTGCCAAACAACAACAATAACGACGAAATTCCCCCTCTATTTTGTTTTAGTTTAATCCAAATAAAGAATAGAAGCTAATTTTTCCCTCACTGCTATTGAAAATACCTGGCAGAAAAAGAGAGGGCTACTTTTGTAGACTCTACTCTTCCCCCTCCCTTCGTTTCCTTTTAGTTGAAGGTAATAACGTCAAAGGATATTTATACGTTCATATAATGTTAGCCGAATTATTTATTGTGGCATACGTTCAATAATCTTAAAAAATATAAGAGGGGAAATATCAGCTCAAGGGTTGTTTATGTCCTAAGGGCTTCCCTAAAAAAAAAAAAAATACGAAAGTGGAGAAAGAGAGAGAGAGAGGGGATGGGGGGAGGGGATTAAATTAAGAGAATAAAAGTCTGGAAAAATGTTCACAATCATAAATAAAAAAAAGTCTCAATCAATAAACATAATATTTTTTACTTATGATCTTTAAAAACATAAAACAAAAACTTTGTTCACAATGACCAATTCCATTTGATTGTTTCAAAATATTGTTCATTATGTAATTTAGACTTTGATTATAACAATAATGATCATTCACTTTGGCAAATAAACACGTACTGAATACTGAGTGTAATGTTTACTTGTCAAAGTGAATGCGCTTACCAGATATCGGCTACAAAACGAACGTCCATTGCGTCAATATCGCTGTCCCAGTGTTTTCTATAAATTTTGAACTTGTATTCCAGTCAGTTCGTATTCTATAAATAATGGTTTTCCCATTAATTTTTCGTAGGACCTTAAATATTTATTAATTAAAATTTAGTTCCACTTTAGAACGGCATTTATGAATTTCTTAAGTTGGCACTTCTATATTCCTATATTAGTAATTAAGTGTTTTTAACGGACATATATGCTATGATGTTATTATACAGCTTAGTTTAAGTCATGTCTTAAGGTTATGATTTATGTAAATTTTATTTATGGAAGATTATGATTGTTTATGTTTTATGTTCTCAATTGCTTATGAGTCGTTTATGAAATCGATGATTTATAAATCAAACTTTTATGTTCTTATTTTAAATAAACCCTTTCTTTTATATATAATCACTTCCAATATTATTATGTTATTATATGTGTAATTGTTCGGAGAAAAAGAAAACCAGCTGCTTTTCTCAGGTCACTCTTCTCCACTTTATTCAGCAAATATTTCGGCCAGCATTACGTCAGCCATCCTCAGTGCCACAATAATTTTAGTGGACCTGCGTCCGTTAGGTATATAAAAGATTCTAGCAAATACCTTGCTATCGAATCGTTTCATTGTGTCGATGTCCCTCACCTCTCCAAGAATCTTACCCAATTTGATCTGCTTAGCTATATCTCACTCATCAACATTATGTTATTATATTTATACTTATTTTCTTTTTTCAGTCAAAATTTTCTAAGATCAACCTCACTCTTAGACCTGAGGCAATTTTATGATCAAAGGGTCAGTGATTCGTTTCTCGACATGAGTCATCAAATTTATCTAAATTATTTTTTTGCTAATATGGACCGTTTTTGACTAACATTTATAATTTATCGTTAATGTCTCTCATAGGCCTTCTATGTTCGTTGTTAAAGGACAACAAAATTATGGCAGCGATATTGTACCGAATTTCTGAAATCACAAAACTATAATATCATGTTTATACTTTTATTGTCCCTTTGTTTTATTATTGTATATATAATGTTTTCCTTTTTTTTTTTTTTTTTTTTGTTTACTTTTATTGACCTTTCCGGCATCGAAGGCTATTTGACACACTTGTTCCTGGGGCGAGCCTCTTTTTAACAGGTACGAACTTGATGGCTGTTTCTTTTCTCCGCGGTTTCTCGTTGCTTTAAGTTTATAATGCAATTTTTATCTAAATATTGTAGATTAACCTAATAATTGATGAAAGAAAAATTTTTTTAAATTGATATTTAGTTCAATATTATATATAATTTCCAATAGCAACTCTTCTTTCAATTTGATTTGTTAATAAAATTCAATATTAACTGTAGAGTATTATAACATCTCTATTTTCGTTAATATATGAATAAATCATTGTTATATTCTAACATATTAATTATTAACACTTCTAATGACAGGTTCGCGTCAATAAAATTATTATTACCCCAATAAGCTGAAATTTAATAATAAAATGATATCTATTATTCAAACAATAAGAGGGGTCATGATGTAGAGCAAGTGAAACATTTCAAACAAATATTGGACAGTTTTGTAAAAATAATTGTCTTAAATTTGTCTCTTTGATATAGTTCCATGAACAGTTTCAATTTCCGCCATAACGAAACAGAGTAGTGTTAATTGGAGTTTGATAATAAATAATTTTAGACAACTGTTTTTAGAATAGATATATTTAAATTTAACCCCCCCCCCCCCAATCTGTGATCAATCGTTTTTTAAATACCCAACTTTGTATTGTATTTTTTTTTCTTTTTTTAACTCTTTTATCAATTTATTCATAATCCGATGTAAATTTAATCAGGTTGAAAATGATTAAATTGAGTACAAAAAATAAATAGACAGATATTACCTTCAAAATTCAAATAACACATTCAAAACTTTTATGACCTAAACACACGCCTTTATTACATTTTCTACTTGTTTACTAGATGAAATAAAATTTCATGAATAAATTGACACAAAAAGTCATTAAATTCAATTTCGGGTTTATGTTTATCTATTTAAAAATTCTATCAATATAACATCAATCAGAAATGCATTACGATAAATAGATATATTCAGGGACTCTACTCTTTTTTCATTCTTAATGGACCAAAATGGGATGTTGAGTAATAACAGACGGAAAGAGAAGAAAATGATTGATTGTGAGTTATTTTCCATACCTTATTTTATCAGGATCTTATTATAGGCTGTAGCTATATATTTAGAGTAATATCCTCAAATAACCGATCAATTATTGAATTCGTGAGATTCCAAATTCCCAAAATTCAAATAAGAACAAGAGCCTACCCTTCTAGATTCCCCAAGTTATTGAATTCCAAATTTTATAATAATAGGCCGTGGTTGCTTTTTGTTTATTGTTTATTACTTTTTGTTGTCTTACTGTTTTGTACGAATTTCTATATTTCTACTCGATAAAGATACTTGATTATTATCTTCTCTCTTTGGCTTATCCCATGATTTGAGGTCGGACATGACAGGCCCATCGAACAGCCTGACGCTTGGTATGAAAGAGAGGGAGACTGACACATATGGAGTAGGAGTCTTAAATCTATAACCTCGTGATTGCTCAAGTCCTTAAGTTATGCAACCATTTCTACTTATAAATAAAATTCATATAGAAAAATAATTGTGAATGATTCCTAATTTATTCTCCCTGTCCTTTTCCATCTAAATGAGTAGAAAGTATCCATAAAACCCCCGATATCCCCATCCTGAAGCAGTTCTTCCATCATGAATTAACAATCTCATCTAAATAGAATCAAATTAATTTATAAGTAATATTACCATATTATTATATTTAGCTGCACGCTGAATATAGTAAATTTAGTATAATAAGATATAATTCTATATTAAAAGCTTTCAATTAGCAATAATCGCATCCGGATAAACCTCATTGGTTATATTGATATGGCCGACAAAAAGTCCATAAAAATAATTGTGAAAAAAAAAACATAATTTAAATGAAAATGAAACATTATTCCATATATTTAGTGCCCTATTGGTGAGAGAATAAGATACTTCATCGCTCTTAATGATGTCTTTCCATGTTTCAATTTGATTCAGCAAGAGATTTAAAAAGAATATATACCTCTATCTGGATGGCGTAATGAAATTTCGAATTTATTTTAAATCTGAGAGATAGCCTGGAGATGATTGAAACAACTCTTTGTGGAGACAATTTTCAGGCCTTTATTTAAAAAATCCTACGAGTCGACGGTTCACTAGTCTTGAAGAAAGAGATATTGTTTTTCCGAAACATCGGCAGGTAACGTTTTTTAATAAAGGCCTTGAAATTGTCTTCGCAAAGAGTTGTTTCATTTATAAAATTCTAAATGTTAAAAAGATGATATATTTTTTTAATTTTATTTTTAAACTTTTTTTCGGATGCCATTTAAAGTCCGTCTTCGTTTATTTATATTAATTGGTAGACAGTAAAATATAAATAAATTTTTGTTGTTCAGGACAGGAAGCGAAACACTGATCTTTGGTACGTAAAGCGAGACCTCTACCTCTGCACAAAGGGACGGGCAAAAAGTTCATTTATTTTTGTATCTAACTTCTGTATTTGCTCTCTCTTTTATATATACCACATAAAATAAATAATATTAATAATAAATGTATGTATTTGGAAATAAAATTCGTTAAAACAATTCTCTCTCAACATGCGAATTTGTATGTTCACTAAGGATCTCGCAGAATCTTTTTATATCAGATGATAGGCATTTGAGAGATCTGATGAAGGTTAAAATATTTATCGAAATATTGTGTTGAATAAATCACTTTTTTTTTTTGAAAAAACTAAGGCTACAGTGGGTTATTTCACAACCCAATTAAAAATAATACTAGATTAGATTAGAAAAACATTTGTACAATGAATGACAAAAGTTTATCTCAGTGTGCCCTTCAAGGTCATTAAAGGAAGAAACTTTTTGTACTCAGAGTACTTGCTCACTTTTTTTTTAAAAATTAGTGTGAGCGTTCGCCACAAACCACTCATTCTTTTTATTCTATAACCCATTTGTAATTCTAAAAATTTCTTAGAATAAAAGAAATCACTCTTTTATGATATTTATGAGATATAACCATTCAAAAACACGAAGACGATTGATTGTTATTTGGCCGTAAATCTCAAAGGAGATATAATTTTATGTTGTTATTTATTATTACATCCTCTCGTTATATGTTATTGATTTCTTTACCTTTTTTTATTTATTTATTTAGCATAAAAAAATCTATTAAATAAAAATAAATGACAGTTGATTTAGTTTGCATTTAATACAGGTTGATCAATATCTCAAGACGAGGAATTATTTCGGTTTTTTTCCTCAGAAGAAAAATCCTATTTTAGTGTCGATTTAGCGCAAATTGAGACTTTTCTGTGGGCTGTGAAGAAAAAATAAGATTAATTTAAAGAGTACTAAATAAGACAATTTTGAGTAGAAAATGGGTCTTTTTTTTATTTGTTGATGAGACGAGAGAGTTTTTCTAACTCCATTTAACCAATTTGCACCCCAAATTAAACTTTTCATAGGATGTAAAATAAAAAATTGAACTAACTTCGGAAGCGGTAACTTCAAAGTCGATTCAACCATCTCTCCGTTGTCAAAATGAATGCACCTGCCTGATAACGACTGCAAAAACGTTGTATTAATGCTTTTTGTTTTATTATTTATTATTAAAGCCACCAAAGAAATGACTTTTATTTATAATCTCTAGATTCTTCTCTCGTTGGCTTATCCCATGATTTGTGGAGGAATAAGTCGGCCGGGCAAAAGAAATGCCAGTCTTACTTCTATAAACTCGTTATTTCCATCCACGTTATCAACAAATGTGAGTCCCTAAGTGTACGCACTTCATCATCTCTTCATATAAACAAAATTCCTTATTTATAGAAAAATAATTGAGAGATTTAATTATTAATACTCTCTGTCTCTTTCCATTTAAATAAGAAAAAATTGAGAAGATAAGAAAATATTGAATATGAAGATAAATTGAGAATGAAATTAGCAAATAGCAATAACATTTAAGGAAAAAAATTTTTTGGCCCTCCTTCTACTTTTTTATGAATTAAAAAAAAAAAAAAAAAAAAGATAATAATAATAATAATTAATAGTATAATAAGAATAGAATCTTGGCAAATGATATCCGTGAAGTGAAACGCTTTCCTCTCTTTTCCTTCCCCTTTACCCAACCCCAAAGAAAAAAATGGGAAGTAAAAAGGATCGTCGTTGACGAGAGGGGATTCAATTTCACAGACGGGATTGAGTCACCCTCCCCCTCCCCCTTCTCTCCATTCATATGCCCTGGCTACAAAGTCAATTTATCTTCTTATGAATATATTTTAAAATAAAATCAAATATAGTATGTATATATAAAGAGATATTAATAGTCTGTTTTCGTTTGTGTCTTATACGGATATAAATGAAATTTTAGATTTGCATAATATTTCTTTTTATTAGATATATTCATTCTCTTTAAAAAAAATAAAAAACGATCTTTTTTGATAGTTATGTAACATGAATTACAGTTATTAATAACTAAAGTATTATTCTTTCAAATTAAAAAGATAACGTTGAATATTTAGTATTTCATAAATAGGATTAGTTTTATTTACTAGGCACATCCTGGCATCCAAAATAGAAATAGCTTCCGCGGAATCCTCTCCCTTGGTGCAGAGTTAAAGGTCAGAGGTTCTCGTCCTGAGCGACAAAGATTTATTTAAATTATATTGGCTACTATTTAATTTAAATAAATAAGGATGGAGTCTAAATGACCTCAGATGCCGAAAAAGACTTAAAAAAAAAAAAAATAAATAAATGAACTATAATTCTAACTGATTAATGCAAAATTATTTTGATATGTATAGTTCTGATGATGATGCGGTGACATGCTGAAACAGTCGCAATTGTCAATAAACATCTTGGAATTATATATTATAATCAAAAATTATAGATTTTTATATACATACGAGAAAAGTAGCAACAACTTCTCTTCTCCAAATTAAGAAACTTCATAAAAAAAAAAATACCCAAAAAACAGTATAGCTATATACATTTATTTGAATGTACAGTAGAGACTCGATTATCTGGACCTCAATCATCCGTATGCCGAGACCAGGTTTTTTACGAAAATGATGGAATTTTAAACGATAGTGATGAAGAAAAGAATTACTAGCTATTATTTTTTCTGTTTCCTTCCCCAAGAGAAATTTAAATGAAATTATCATCTTATTTTGATATCATTAGCCCTATAAGATCTTAACCAAAACCGAAACGTTCCGACATTGACATATTTTATATGATATTAAATGAAGTAGAGCTAGTTTTACCAAGCTTTTATAAAAATAACAAATTGTAAGGAAAAAATACAAACAAACAAATCAATTAAATTTTATGCACATCGATTTCCACTCGTCCATTTATAAATTTAAACTTTTTTAATAATAATATAGTCTCTTTAAATAGATCGTTGTGGAAATTTAAAGTTATGTTATGAAAAGACTCTCATTAACGAGGCTTGGGCTTCTCTCATCAACAAGTCCATTAATATCCGTTGACCAATTGGTAAACACGAATCCCAAAGGAGACTAAGATATACCCATTAATTCCCTGTTCATTTCGAAACATCTATTTACTTTCCAATATGTACATACATACACCTATGTGCGTATGTTTATTATCTAAAGGGGAAAAACAATTAATGAGATATTCGTGGAATCCCTCTGAGTCATTCAAGTGTCCAAGTTGGTTAATTAGGGGATTATTCCGGCAAATGACATATACACTGTTCTGGTTTGATCTCTCGTTTTGCTTGGTTGCTTTCTGTTCTTGAAATCCTCGAGAACAGACCAAATTAAATGAAACGTCACTGAGAAACTCGAAAATTGCGTTGGCATGGTTTAATGTTTGTTAATGTTGAAATAAAATAATATTTCTTATACTCCTCCTCAAAAGTATTATAATTGGACACCCTGTATGTCTTTGGTTTCTTCAAAGTAAAAAGACAGAATTTTCTTCTATTTTTATTTTTATCATTAATTCAAATTTTTTGCCGACTGGATGACCTCATTAACAGTTTCGGTGATTCGTTATAACCATCTTCAGAACCTCACTTCCTTATTTCCTTTTTGATTTTCCCCATATATAAATTAATTTTAATAAATATGGCCTTTAATTATCTTATCTAAGTTATCATATATGATTATACATTATCCACCTGAAAAGTATTGTAATTGAACACCTGCATGTCTTAATGGTTAATTAGAAAACCTACATGAAATCTGAAAATAATAAATTTATTCATAGGTAAAATTTGATGATTTTGAATTGCATGTAGATCTCCTAATTATTCATTAAGGTTGCTTAAGAAAGATAGTAGTAGAAAAAGTAGGAATCGTCTACATTTAATTCCTTTAAAATGTGAAAATGTGATTATAAATTGTAAAATCTTGGAGCATCAAAAAAAAAAAAAAAAAAACGTTTGAGAGGAATAAAGAAGAACGAGATGAGATGGAATAGAAAAACAAAATGAATGAAAAACTGGAAGGTGAAGATGAAATATTTAAATGAATGAAGAGAATGAGAAAACATGTAACAAAACAATATCCAATATTCTAATGTATACTTTTACTAGAATTGGAAGTTTAAGTAAACCATCTGAAAGTTTAGGGTAGGATATGTGTGTTTATATACATATAAAAGACAAAATGAAAAATTGATATTTAATCTATCCCATTTGCATTTCATTTGGACCGTATAGGCCCACCTACCAGGTTCTCAGTTTATTTACCCGAGGTGTTTTCGTGTACGGAGACACCCACCTCAAACCCAGCCGACCTCTGGCCGTAGCCATCTATCTATGAAGTTACTTTATTTCCTAACTCTAACTCCTCATCCTATATTCATTTCTAGCTAGCTAACTACTCCTCTATCTAATTCCACCTGGTCCCTTTATTCCAACCTCTTCTATGCTAGGGAGGATGTTCTAACTAGAGGAGGGACTCTCTCAGCACCGGCGTGTAGCCTACTCCTTGCGAAGAGTGCATCATTGAGAGGGATTTGTTTACAAATATTTTTATTTAATGAAAAAATCCCTTCTGCCCGGGATGCGAAATTACTTGACGGATTTTCATTGTTTTTTTTGCCGTATATAGAGAATTTATCGATGATAGTTTTAGACTAAAAGTGACAGGGATATTAAACTAAAAAAGTCTACAAATTTAATTAGTCTAAATTCATAAATATTAATTTGCTTTTACATACTTAACTAAGTGCACGCGGGCATTAAAGAGAACCAAAATCAAGATTAGGAAAACTAGAAATCAAAGGGGGACGATACTATAACATAAAAGTCAAAAACTTTTTGTCTATTTGTTTGTACTGCATAGACTCTGAAAGTAGAGAACGGATTTTTGTGGAGTTTTTTCCGATATGATTTCAGGCTATTTTTTCAGATTCTTCCTAATAAAGAGATTTTTTCCATAGAAGAGTCGGTGAGTGCCGCCCAAGGCGGGCTGGGCAGATAGTAATATACATATAAATGTTAATGTTGATATTAATGTTTGTGAATAGTTCTCGTTGTATACTCTTAGAAAAATTATATTTTTGATTTTATATGCAAATGTCAAACAAAACAAAAAAACAAAAGCACAATAAAAATTAACTAAAAGATGAATTTCCCAACAAAGCCAATGAGAGTTGGAGATGTTCTTCATCACGATCTTGTTATTTGTGTTCCATATTATTATTTTGAACGATCCTTCTGAATCACAGGCGTAACTATGCACGGGAGTCGGGGGCCAACCAACCTCATATACCGCATCTAAGTTTTAAACTTAAAAAAAAAAAGAAAAAATTACGAGATTAGAATTACCTGACATATACTCAAAATACAAGTCAAAAAGTCTTACAATTTTTACATTCTTCTTCCTAAAGTATCTCCATGTATAATTCACCAAATTATTGTCTTTTCTGCGGGGGGGGGGCATCTTTATTGCAATACTCTTATTTGTATTTTCTTCTACATAAAGAAGATTATTTATTTATTATTATCATTTCATATTTACATTTCATTAAAATTTTTTTACAAATTCTGTAAAAATCAAAATTAAGTTGGGAATCGAACTTTAGTTTTCAACTTGATTATCTTTTACATACGGTACATCTCTTCATAGATGTTTTGTTTATTTTAAGAAAGCTCTTTGTTTGTAGACTAGTTTTATTTTTCCTTTTCAAATAAATCATCATTAATTTATTCAATTTCACCTCGGGTTAAGTTTTCTTCATCAAATTTGAACTCTCGTTTGAATTTGTTCTAATCCCCTGACGCTAATGCTAATTTTAATTGTTGTACTAATAGATAGAAATGAAATAAATAATTCACTTGCTGCTGTTTATATATTAGCTAGTAAACAAAGAAAAAAACTCAACTAATTTGGATAATTGGGTAAGCCTAGAAGAGGGTCACTAATGTCTAATTACGTTCTATTTTACTCTTGAATACAAACAATGGGGTTGCGGGAGGAGCAAAACTTTCTAGGCTTTGGGTTAAAATAAAATGAAAAAATGTCACTCTCTTGCGATAATAATAGAAAGAGAAAATTATTCAAGATTTTTAAAATTAATCCCTTCTTTAATGCAAATGTCAATCATTCACTTCATATCGATCATTAGAGAATGAAGTCATTTTTAGAACATCATCAGTGAAGACAGAGATGTATCAAAAGAAAAAAAAAAAAACAATTATTTTGTTAAATAACATACAATTATAAGCAACAATCATCAAAAAAGTAAATTATCCAGGATATTAACTAAAGCGAATGCAGTTTTTTTTTTATTCTCTTCTTTTGTAAATAATGTAGAGAGAGGGATGAAGAATAACACTTGGAGTTCTGACATCGTCAATCACTCTAAGGGCAAACTATCCCACCCCGCCTAAATTCTGAAATAGATTCATATACTTGGGTGTCTGCACCCTTCGGTGTGACTAGCCAATAGTCATCCATCATGGCGGCTGTCATTCACGGCTGCCACAGCAACCCTGCACGAATTAGCTACAATCGTGTAATAGTTTAGAGAAATTGCCAGCCAGCCAGACGACGACGACAACGACAACGACGTCGTCAATCCATCTAACTCACTCCTCCTCTGAGAGTACGTACATATGATGGATTGATATTGATCAACCAACGATGCCGTCGTTGCGATTCAATTTATTAGAAATTTAAAGGAAAATACAAAATACTTGTGGTAATTAAAACATTTAGGAAAAGCCCAATTTGTTTATATGAAGAAACAACGGTCTCTAAAAAGTGTTCCGAGATTAATGGAATTCGGAACAAAAATAAATTTCATTGTATTACATAAGCAAAAGCAAAACACTCATCGATTATATATATAAATTCCCATTCGGTGATCTACGAAGTAGTTTATCTAAAACTAATTTTTTTTTTGTATTTCTCACCAAATCACTTCCTCTTGTCTCTCATCCATTGATTTTTAATTATTTATTATTAATAACATTTATTTAAATTAAAAACAATCAATTGAAATTAGTTATAATGTAACGTAATAAAGTTTTTTTTTTTTTTTAATAATTACGACTTAATATGATCCTTTTCTAAAATCAGTATTATTATAGAAAAGACATGACTGTCGTTCTTACAAGTAAAACTCAAAAAAACATAGGAATTAAATATTAAGAGTAACAATAAGACGAGTTTTGTTGGAGGAGGAGCTACGCAGCTAATATAAAAATTTTATTTTTAAAAAAATAATAAAACCTCCTCCAGTTTTTTTTTAAATACTATTTTAACCTATGTATTATCATCAAAATTGTAAATAGTCTTTTCGATTTTCAAAAAATAAAAAAATAATCAAAGACCTTGGATTTGTAAAAAGTATAATTTTTTTGACTCTAACTTCTTTATGTATATTTATATATATTTGTGCAAAGTGCCAATTAGGAAGAACCTTTTTGCACTCAAAGTACTCCCTTTTGTTTTAATTCTAGTAATTTCTTTCTTTCAAGATGCGAGAGAGATGTGTGTTTGTTTAACACACGAAAACCGCTTGCAAAACAACGGCAATCAATCATTCTAGCGTCGAAAGGGGTTTTTATTCAATAGATTAATAAAAAAAAAAAAAAAAACTGATTTACAATTTAAAAAAGGAATAACGCACAACACGAAACTAATTGAAATTTATTCTGGATTAATATGACATTAATTAATGGATAAGTTAGGAGGAAATAAAAAGAGACAGAGAGAAATTTCACCAAAAATAGACATTTAATCAAATTAAAATTTTCTTGGATGACACATTATCAATAAACGTGTAATTATCAAGTCATTTGAATTAGAATATGAAATTGCAAGAAGTGCAAGAAATGTCAAGTTACATTTTTTATTTTAAACAACCCCATTTGGGGATTTATATTATTGTTCCTTTTATTTCTAAATTGAAAATGAAAATGACGCCAAGAGAGTCCAAGGAAATTACTTTCTAAATCCCCAAATGGGATAAAAACTTAAATTAAAAGATTTTTTTAAGGAAAAAAAAACAAAAAAGAATTTTAAAATAAAATTTAAGCATTAACGTGATGATTGGACATTATATTTTGTTCTATTGTATTTGCAAACAACTGCAAGATGGCGATTGGAAGAGAAAAACAACCGCATCAATCAGCTGCGCTTAATTTTTAGGTGATTTTATTTAGAATTAGAAGACCCCTGACATTCCGGTTCATCAGAAACTTCACCTGTTTCTCTGCTCACTTGCAAACATGAACAATGGGGAATTCCTAAAAGAGGAGGGAATGACATGTCAAAATTCGAATTTTTCAGCAATTTTTGATATCATATACACAAAATTATATAAATATGAATATCAAATGGGCGTTAAAAAAATGAAATGGATCCTGAGAGGGAGATGAAGAAAATCAATTTAAATTTAATATTCTCTATCTCTCTCTCGAATATATATATATATATATATATATATTTTATCTAAAGGGGATGAGAATAAAACTAAACGTCTTACTATATTGCTAATAATAAAATTAATCTATATAGAAAATTTTGTTATAAAAACTCATGTAAAGAGAATTTATGAAAGTGAAGGAGCTGAGATTGTAGTCTATTCGTAGTGATTGTTTGTTTCTCTAAACAATAAATGTAACAAACAAAAAGAGAATTGATGTTTCTAGAGAAAAAAATATCTTTGGAAATAATAAATAATATTCCTGTTTTTTCTCCCTTGTAAATATTTGATTAAAGAAGGATAGAAGTAATGCAAAGTGAAGTAATGCTGTGATACTGCAGAATTTTTTCATTCACTCAACAATTTATAAGCACGTTGCAAATCCTTGGATGGAATTTATTCATATTCTTTAATTATTATTCAAATAAAAATTAAATTAATACAAATTGTTTATTTATATGCAGGGAGTTTCAATAAAAAAAAACTCTATAATATGTTCATATGTTGCAAAGAGACTGGAGAATTAAGGGTCGTCTCGAAACGACCGATCTTTCATCGCAGACTGGAGAACTTCAAGTAATGGAATTTGTTAAATTTCTTAAAGTTTGATGTGGAAAAGGTTCTGGAAACTGGAGATTCGTTTATCAATCTCGTTCACTTCCTGAACAACGCAATGAAGAAGAACTAGATGGAAAAATCGCAATGAATGCTCCATTTAGTCGTTGGAAAAAGTTCTTTCCACGAAAGTGAAAATTTTCACCGTTGAGGGGCTCCAAAATTGTTAGAAGGAGATTGCCGTTGCACAATCCATCTCTTGCAGCAAAAAACAGGCTAGGTAATGTGTAACGCCAGTTACAAACAGCTGGTTCGTAGCCTATAACGATTCCCCTCGAATGACATGCGATCCATTTTGGAGGAGAACAACGTAACGGGTTCAGTATTTGCCTGGGACACAATTACAGTAGAAGCGTGTAAAAAACTCCTTCGAAAATATTTTGAGGAATATAAGGATGCTATTTTGTACAATTATTGTAATTTTTTGTTTGATGTTATTGATATTAGTCTAATAAAAGTTGTTTATCGTTTAAAGCCGTTACTATACGGTTAAATACTTTTGAATTATTAAAAAAAAGTAAAAAACTTTTCTCACATCCAAATGAAAATGTTCTATGTAGATACTTATGTAAATATGTTCTTTATACAATTCTACAACTTTCAATTAAATTTTACTGATTTTACTGCGAGAGAGCATTTAATGGGATAAGAATAAAGAGGCGAGCTCTTTGATGGTCCGAAATGTTTTAATTTAGAACTTTGCAAGCACTGTATCAAACATCGATCATGATGCCTCCTCTTTCCTATTAAAAATCCTTTATATTATAAAAAAAAATATAAATAGCATGTGGAAAATTATTAAATTGTTAGTTCAGTTGGGTATAACTGCCTATGTTAAAAAGAGAAAAAAATAGTCGACAAAATCAGGTACAAAAAAAAAACAGGTTAAATGAGGGTTGCACAACTAGTGTTATATAAAATATGAATTACCAAATTGGAAGGAATGAGATTAGAAGAGTAAGTAAGACCTCTGATGCTGATTGGGTGGCTCGATCCGGGAGTTATTAAACTGCAGGAACATCAACGATGAGAGACAAGGCTATACTAAATTTCTAGGCAAGGCCAACTCTCGTTGATGATTGGCTATAATATGGAGACCTCTGTTTGGCTGGGATTTGTCGTCTGGATTGAATTCTAAATTATAGTAGTCAGGTTGTTGGATGAGGATGCGGGCGGCGTTCCCGCCATTTTGCTTATTTAATATCTTTATAAATATCCTCCCTGGAGAGATAAAACAAAAAACGCTGTTATCGAATGGCCAATAAAAGTACAATAATATAATTCCAAGGAGTTTTTTGTTCCCTCTCCATCTCAATAAAAGTGACGAAAAAGAATTTCTAAATGGAAACATTTTATGATATAAAACATACATAAATATGCTCCTTATATCAATATTAACTCGAAACTCTTGGCATTATTAAAGTTTAACGTTGAATTCTCACAATTTTTTTTTTTTAGAAAACCCCTTTTTTTTTTTTTTTATTAAAAATATTCTCTATTGAAATAAAAAAAATTGGCATTTTTTTATTTAGTAAAAGTTGGCAACATTTCTTTCTTTATAATTAAAATTGTTTTATTCATTTGTATTGATTTATAATAAAAGAAAATTTTTCTTTTTTTTGAAATTAAAATAATTAATTAACAAATAATAAAGAAACAATATTTGGTGATTGGCAATAATATTAATAGAAGAAAAGAGAATGGAGGTGGAGGAGCTGGAATGCTCGTTTATAATTTTAGTGTGTATGTCGGTGGTTAATTTAAAGAGTGCTGCTCCTTTAAACAAATTGTAATAATACATCCTAATTATAGAGCTCCGTGGAGTAGTCGGTAGGGTGCACTCTTTGCAAGGAGTAGGCTACCCGCCGGTGCTGAGAGAGTCCCTCCTCAAACTAAGACATCCTCCCTAGCATAGAAGAGATTGGAATAAAGGGATCAGGTGGAATTAGATATTGGAGTAGTTAAATTAACTATTGCTAAAATAGCTAAAATATTATGTCTATTTCTCGTCATTGGCTTTTTTTAACGTCTT
>JAAAKE020090855.1:0-16486 GCA_010014785.2 Anisolabis maritima | reverse complement strand
AACAAACTAATATCTAAACAAAAGGCGAGAAACTTATTTTAAATAAAATATACAATTAAATTTCTAGTTTATAAGATTAATTCTCTATTTGGGGCAAGAAAGCCTAAGTCGAAACAGAAAACAATTAAATAAAATCTCTTTTTCAAATAAAAATATATTCAATTTATTGTACAATTTATTAAAACTAAATTGAACAAACTAATATCTAAACAAAAGGCGAGAAACTTATTTTAAATAAAATATACAATTAAATTTCTAGTTTATAAGATCACTTGTAAACGAGGAACGAGTTTCAACTAAATAAAGAAGATTATTAAAATTTAACTAATTTGCTAATTCCTTGCCGTCTAAATAAAAAATATTTTCCACTGAAAATATCTTTTAACTGAGTCTGTATCCTTTGCCTGGGTTTCACAAAATCTAAATAAATTTAAATCGGGAGAATTGGCAGTTTTGCTTAAAACTACAAATCGAGAGAATAATCGAGGAAAAAAAAACCAATATAATAATTATTAAATAAATATCTAAGAGCCAGAGACGAATGCTCATGCTGGGATGGCCTCGCAGAAATGAGGGAAGTCAAGGTTCAAGGAACTTGAAGCCGGATGCAACTGGTGCTTGATATGGGATCCTTGAACAGCACGTGTTCAAATGCTGGCATCCGGACTGTAGGTATCAGGACTGGTCTGATGGATATACAGTAATCTGATAATCTGTAATCTGACTGTGAATATCAGAACTGGTCCGACGGACACACTGTACAAAACTGTAAATCTGTGCATCTGTAATCCGTTTTTTCTGCAAGTGAAAAATAGAATGAGGACCCATTGGTCTCAAAACTACAGGTTCATCTGTGTAATCCAAAAATGGGAAAGAATTAATTATATGATATCAAAACCTGCAACATCATACGATTCTCAGGCAAGCACAAAATGAATTTAACTTCTTTTGAATTTGGTAACTTTACTTTACCAAAACCACTCAGGCAAATAGGCTATAGACTCAGGTACAGTATAAATTGTTTCTTCGAACGCATTGATAAATCTTTGTTGTTCAGGAGACACTCTGTATTGATTTTTACTCCTTAACTCTAAAAGTCTTTTCCAAACAAAAACCGCGACATAATATGCCCACGCGGATTCTGGAACTCGTCTCGCGAAACCTGGTATCTCAGCAACAAGGGTTTCGTATGTTGTCTCAATTAAGTGCGTGATGCCCATAACGCCGAGATGAATCTCTAACACCTCTGCTACTAGCGCAAAGTCAGAACCACTCTCTGGAATAATGGAACCCCTTTACATGGGATCATCTCTCGTGGACAGATTCTTTGGCTTTGGAACTGACTGTATCGAAGTTGACGGCTTCGTCAACATGGGCTCGGGCTTAGGTGCAGCTTCTCTAACATTGTTTCTATATACATAGCTGGATCGTGGTCCCTCAGACCGTGGACGACCCTGCTGTCCTTGAGAGTAATTATTGTTACTCTGAGATAGTCCGCGATAATCACCGCGACCTTGATTCGCTCCTCTTTGATTAAAATTTCTTTATTGCGACATCTCTCTTGCTTGATAATTCCAGTGGAACATCAAATAATCATTAATTATAAAATAAGGCGATAAACGCACTATGTTCTAAATCCGATGTAGAACGCTTTTATCTGTGTAACCCAAAAATGGGAATAAATTACTAATAGAATTAATTATATTGATATCAAAAGAAGACATTGACCAACTTATGATAGATGTTTCAAAAAACGCAGCTTGTCTCAACAGCCGAGATCAATCGCCTTCCCGTAAACAATGGGCAAAACTAACAACTCCAACTGGTGGATTATTAAACTTACATTCACTACGCGTGGTGAAATTCTTAGGGCATTTCGCAATTTACTGTTGTATGTCCCAGTCACTGGCATCTTTTGCTTAGATTAGTGCCTTGTTTATCTTTATTTAATCTTTTGAACTTTATGATTTGATGATCAAAGCTTTTAACACATAGGTTCTGTGCCTTGCTCTGTGCGGATATTTGTATAATCCAGTGGGGTAGCAATTTGTTTTGGGTCCTGGCATGTCTGGTGGAGAATCGAATTTCCTTCACTACATCTACATTTTCGAGATGTAGTTGGTTGAGCATGTCTTTAACTTGGTCGTTATCATATATTGGTGCGAGGAAAGATTGTAGTCTCTCCTCTTTCAGGATGTAGCTGTAATGGGCTGTTTTTTCCTCTTTTAGTTTAATTAGGAAATTTTTATGGTCCTGACTATTGCTTAAATATAGTGCATGTTTTGATTTCTCAATATATTTGAATTTATAATTGGTAATTTTTAAGTCCTGGAGTGTTTTTGTTGATTTTTTTTATATCAGAGTATAAAATATTATTGGAGGCGTCTTACCTTTGTTGTCGTTTTTTGTATTGTGCTTGAGGGGTTTATTGGTTGGTTGGTTGGTTGGTTGGCGGCGTTCTCTGATGGTTTGCGGTCGCGGCATCAGGAGGTCTGGAGGTAGTTGCTTTTTGATTAGTGGTGGTGGGTGGCTGATCGGCTGCTAGAGATATTGGAGATCTTGCTCCGGTCCTCTTCTTGAGTGAAGTCTCGGTCATCGTCTTGCTACATAGCTGATTGTTCGATTGCATCGGTTGTTGCAGGGGCGCAATCCTTTTAGGATGTGCTATAAGGGAAGCAATTTGCCTCAAGTTTTTATATAATTTCTTTGAAGGCCTTATTCTCCTTAGAACGCCATTTTCATTTTTTTTTCTCCTGGGGTTTTTCCTTCCGAGTGGGTGTCGGAGTCATTTTCAGTGTTTGTTAGTTTTTTGACTTTCAAAAATTTTTTCTATAAGCGATTTCGTAGGAATTCTCGAGTTAAATTGTTTGGTGATGTGACTTGGGTCACTCACCAGTGGATAAGAGTCATTATTTTCGTCCACGAGTGGGACAAATATTTTAGTGCCTTGAATAGGTAGGTTGAGTCTTTCACCTGACTTCAGGTTGTGTTTTGAGAATTTTGTAACCGTTGTTTGCGCACTGGAAAGTTGGTTAAGTTACCTGCTTCAAAAAGGTGTTCACCCTTCGAAGGTCAGAACTGAATCTGAAATTTGATTCGTATTATTTACCTTGCTGAGTTGTTATGTGTCACGATTGTTCCAAATTATTTAATTAAATCAATAATTAAATTTTGATCTTGTGACTCCATAACATATTTCCTTTTAAGAGATATTTTTTGAGAATATTGTTTTTCACATATATCCCACTTGTAAGGTTTTTCGCCAGAATGAATACGAAGGTGTGATCGGAGATTATCTTTTTGAGAAAATTATTCAAATAGTACACTTATAAAGTTTTTTGCTAGAATATACTAGATGTATTTTAAGAAATGATTTGAATAAAAATTGTCTGATAAATAAATCTCACTTATAAGCTTTTTCGCCAGAATGTCCTAGAAGATATAATTTATTGAATTTTATTAATTCTCTGGCACATAAAGGACATTTATGTTTTTTCGACCGAATAAATGCTGGAGAATTTGTTCTTCTGTTTTCCACATGTGTGATGACACTTATAAGTTTTTTTTTTGGCAGAGTTCTGAGTTTAGATTTAGAACTCTGTTATGAAAGATCTTTTCATTAAATTTCGTTCTTAATTTTTTATGTCCTCTCATTCTTCTTTTCTAAATTGTGGTATCGTAAATTATGATTAAGTTGACCGTGTCATTTGTTAGAGTTTTTTTTTGTAAATTAAATAAACAGATTTATTATTTTTTATTCCTAATTGAGTATTCTTTTATAATTATTTCCTATCACGGACATATATAATATTATATATAAAATAAAAAATTTCTAAACTTTTCTTTTGATTAGAAATTTAAATTTCTTTTCTTCAAAAAAATTAATATTATTTGTTAAACATTTCATGGAATGTTTCCAGAGAAAGTAAAAATTAATAAAATTTGTTTTGCATATTACACAAGGAAAGGCCGGTTCTGAGGAATCTTCATTTAGAAGACCCCCTCCAAGCTCTCGTACCCCATTCCTAGAAGGGATTATTTTCTCTTAGCAGGAAACATTTTTGGCTATGTTGTATTTTATGCAGTAAGCCGGACCCGAACTCGAGTTGTATTACGACTTTTGTTCCATAATCCGCAGACACTCGTTATTTTGTAAAATACGCAATGTTTATTTAACTTTGGTTTATTTTCATTAAATGAATTATTAAATTGGCCAGAGTGGTAGAATGATATTTTGATTTTATTAATCATTGAAAAAACGATCCGTTTGTACCAAAAAATTCTCTAACATGGGTCTTAAAATATGAGGTGGTTGCATTAATTCGTAGCGTGAGTTCTTTCTTCCTCTTCTTCAGAAGATGAATCCAACTTTTACCAGAAACATGGCCATTATTTAGATATTGATCGCCATTTGTATCAGATTATAAAAATAATAAATATTTCAAGTAAAGAAAAGGCGCGAATTAATGCATTCATAAATAGTTTTGAACGAGGCGAAAAGTGCTTATTACAATATAAGAAAATTCAAGAATTCCCATGATTAGAAGATCAATTGAAATCTCAAAAGAGATAATGAACAATTATTGTAGGAATAAAACCTAAAATTTGGATTATTTGACAAAGTGTATAAGAAAAAAACTTAATTTATTAATTTGATTTAATGAATTAGAAAAATAAAAAGCTGATTCATGGATATATATAAATTGATTGGTTTAGATTTTGGACGATAGCACTGAGAAGTCTATACGAAAACGAATTTTTAACTCAAAGAATTTCAAAATAAATAATAGGCCTATTATAAACTGGGTGTAAATTTTTCAGAAGAACAATCGTGTGAAAAATTTCCAAATTGTCTCTGCTTTTATTATCTTTAAAATGGCAATTCTTGTTTAAGATATTAGTTCCATCACTAGAATACGCCTCAGCAAATTTTCGAATTGGCAAATCATTAATAAGAGCAAGGGGCCAAGGAGTTTTCTTGGAGTAGCAACCACTGCTGAATATTCATTGTAATGAGTCTTAAGGGAACCCATGATGCCAATGTTTTCGTTGAGGAATAAAATCTCTAGGTTCGGAGACATCTCTGGCACCGTCTTCTCATTGAAATGTTCAAACCAAGCATTGAAAAAGTGGTTCTGCACCCTTCCGATAGATCCAGGAGGAGCCCCTCATCAAAGTTTCTCTCATGATTTTCCATGAGAAAATTATCATAGGTGGAACATATGATATTGTGACCAGCGGAGCATATCTGCTGTTTTCGCTTCAATCCAACTCTGTCTTATCATCGTTCCATACTCTGTCAGGGGGATATCTGAATTGATTGTTCTGCGCCTCTAGTAAATCATAAAATTCGGTAGTACGCCGAAAAAGTAGAGTTCTTTATTCTCGACTCTGTGTACATAGAATTTTTCTCTCATCTTTATTTTACAACTGATTGTTCGACGGTGAAGATCTTTGACTTGTTCACTTATTACTTCTCTACACATACTTGTCGAACCATTTACTTTATGCTAGTTGAAACATCATATTGGGTTTACACGTTTTTCATATTTTTAATACTTTCACTTTTCCCAATTCTTTTATTATCTACAAATTTTACAATTATCCTATCGCAACGACACGAAGCTATATTATAAGATTCATGTAAACATAAATTAATCTACAATGTGATTTATTATTTCTGATAAGGATTAATTTATGTATTTTAAAAAAATTTATGCTTTGTAAACATAAATCTTGATAAAGTTAATTTAAAAATAATAAAATTTTTAATTTTGTAGACAAATATAATCAGAGTCGTAAAATGTTAAAAAGAGAATAAACTTCATTTAAAATGTATCAAATTATAATTTCTTTTTTTTAAGAAGTTAATATAACTCAAATATAATAAAAGGACTGGAACCGAACCCGGGTCTCCTGCGTCTTGCTTCACTTAAAATTCAAATTGGTGGTTTAGAACATACTATAAATTATGATAGTTGCTTTTGCTCGATATTCGCCAAACTATTAACGGCAAGGTAAAATTCTTTCACTCTAACATTGGAACGTTACATGCCTATTTGAAAAAAATTTTTATGCATTTTAATAATTCAGTAAGAAATAGTAATTTGCAGGTGTCCGTTTTTTTTTTTATTTTTTATTTAGCCGTAATATAGGTCATCAAAATTGCAAAAAACTTATGAATGAAAAATCCATATTAATCAAGTTTAGTCTTATAAAAGAAATATATTTCTTCATATAAAAAAAAAAAAAAAAAAAAAAAAAATGAAGAAGATTGAAGCTAACTTTGATTCAAAAAATCCATCCAAATGATAGTCATTTAGAAACTTTATCTTATATTATATTATTTTTTTTTCTAGGCGTCTGTATTTCCATATTTTAGTCCGTTCGAGTCACTTGGAAGCTCAGGACTCCGTTGACGCCACACGCTTCAGATTCCCCAGTTCAAACTGGGAGCTCGGACCAAAATATGAAAATACTATATTTAGAAAAAATATAAGATAAAATTTCTAGATGACTATGGGAGAGGAGGACCAAGGACCGAAGCGTAATTTGGATAGATAGTTTGAATAAAAGTTGACTCCAATCTTCTTTATTTTTAAAAGAAATTTGTTTTATTTAGTAAACTTGATTCATTGGATTTTTCACACAACGTTTTCTCAAATATAATAGCCTATATCTCTGCTGAATCAAATAAAAAACACCTGTAAATCACTTCAATCAATCACAATCAATAACTGAAATATTAAATGCCAAAAAAAAAAAAAAATCGGCATGTAACAGTTAAAAACGTTCTTAGGGGATAGGACTATCTAACTTATGTGAGATTCATCGAAATCGATGATTGACTTCTTTTTTCTCTTCAGCTTTTCCCTATTATTATTATTATTATTATTATTATTTTCTTTGGAGGTCGCTCATTTTGATTTTCTTTTTCCATCTCGCTTAATACTTTGCCTGCAGCCCTCAATTATACAACCCAATCATTTTCTTTTGCTCCTCCCCCTTTCATCTTCAATTTTAGCATCCATCCGTTCGTTACATGTCCTTCTCCTGTACCATTTTAGATGCTGCCATCCCTCGAATCTTCTCATTACCGCCGCATCCAGCTTCCTTTCTTAGGTTTTTCTCCCATACAACATTGCAGGTTTTACCACCATTTTAAATATTTTTTCTCTAGCCTTTCCCTTTATCCTCCTGGCCACACTCTTCTCCAATTCATCCATCCCACTTTCTTTTAACGTCACTAATCACAAAGGAGCCAAGATTCTGGAATTCCTTCACTCTTGTCCCTTTAAATAAACCTTTCCAGTGAACCACAGGTATTCGGTTTTCTTTTTGCTTATCCTAAGCCCTCCACCTTCAAATGCCTCACGACTCTCTTCATCCCTACTTTCTTCCATCCCCACAATGACATCTACGAAGGTCCTAGACCAAAAACCCATGTTATTCATCTTTTACGTCAGAACATCTTCAAGATTTCCAGAATGAAAAAGTAGGAACTCAAGGCCGAAGCTTGGTATAAGTCAACTTACAGCCAACCTTTCACACTCTCGTCCTAAATCAGGTATATTCCTCTTGATACAATTTTTACATATTTTACCGACTCCCCTCTTATTACTATGTTTTTTCATGTTCTTCTCACGGTACTATGACTATAACTATATACGGTTCAAGGTCTATGAAGATCAAATGCAATTCTTTCTTCTTCTACCCATACCTCTACAGTAACAGTCTCTGAGAGAATAGTGAGTCCATTGTCCCTGTTTCTGGCACAAAACCAAACTTTTTGCCTGATATCGATGTTTCGTTTCTCAACCTCAAAAATATAGTATATGATAAGGTTGAAATAGTTTTATAATCTAAATTTAAATTTTCGATTTAGATTATTTTAGGGGTTATGAAGCTTATTTCGGTGTCATGTCCCCTTTTGAAAAAATTCTCTAGATTATTATCAAGATTCTTAATTGAATGTATAGGGTTTAATTAGTGCACCGGAACTGGAACCGGTAATAAAAATTTTGGAACTTATTTTAAGGGTCTAGTCCTAGCTAGAAAGTTGAAAAAAATCTCTTAAGATTCATAATTGAATTCAGAGTTTAATTAGAGAACCAAAAGTGGAAGCGTTAATAAGAAATATTTGAATTTAAATTTCCCACATTAAATTTACTCCCCAATCAATCTCGTTGCTGTTTTGATGCCAATAAATAAAAATCTATTTTATTTATATGAATAACTGGAATAGAAGAGATAAATTTTCTTTCAGAAAAAAAATTATTCCTTTTACTTTTCTATACATAAACAAACTTTGCGTTGAATTTATTGAAAAGTAAAATCAGTATAAAAGTATAATTACACATGGACCTGAATATTTAATATCAACACTAAAATCTCCTTGCGTAACAATTAACATCTTGAATTATTTATTGAATAAAATATATTTTATATAAGAGATTAATTTTTAATCCATTTTGGATTAAATCGAGAGATTAATAAAATCTATAATATTTACGAAGCAAAATGGGGAAATGCCAAATTTAAAAAAAATTTAAATTTGACATGGACAGAGACAGTGGCGCTACTATCAAGAGTGGATTTCAATAGACTAGTAGGCAGCGGTTAAATTAAAGGATTTTTTAAAATAAATATCAATTTTAAAATCTATAAAATTATAATGATTTATATTTAAATGGTAATGAATTCAGATAATTTTATGGTGTGAATTTATTTTAATTTATATAATTTTATTTTAAACAAATTTAAAATATTTTAAATATACACTTTTCTAGTGAGCAAAAAAAAAAAAAAAAAAAATATATATATTAAAAATAAAATAAATTAATTTGTTAAAATAATTTTTTTCTAAGAATTTTAAAGAAAATTATTATTTAACACATTATTTTTATTTTTTTTACAAATAATTTATTTAAAGGTAAATAATAATAATAATAAAAAAACAGATTTAATTAATTGCTCATCTATCAAATATTAAATTAAGCTTCAATTATATACATATATATATAAATATAATTTAATTATATATATATTTTTTCATTAAGTATAAATTCTTTTTTAAATATATACAGGTTCTCTTTTTTTTACTTCCTTTATTCAAAGATAAGATATGAAATTAATTCTAAGGTAGGAGGTTTATTCAAATCTGCATTCATAATTTATTTCCTTTTTTTACAATTCTAATTTTATTTGTTTGTCCAAGGCGTTTAAATTTTGAAAGAGTATCTTTTTTAATCATTTGAAAACTAACAAAAGGGCGTGGCAGAATTTGATATAAATATTTATTCGAAAGAACAAATATATTGATACTCATTGATTTCCTTAATATTGGTCTATAAATCATATATATATACATAAATATAAGTAAGTGTGAATACTTTAAATATGTTTAAGACTTTTATTAATTATTAATAATTATTTTAGAAAAGAGAAAAAAATGCAAACGCGTTTATATAAAAAAAGAATAGCTGTGGTAGCAGGATTAGCGATAATTTTATATATTCTTTTCCATAGCCGAAAGAATTCACTATCCTATCAAATAGTGATCCCCGATGTGATGCCCAAACAAGTTTGGAATTTCGTTGCTGATTTCAGCAATATGAAGAAATTAAACCCAACTATGTAATCATTTTTATATTTTTTATATTTATGATTTTTATTTATTTATTTTTTTTCCTTCTAATATAATAGTATAGATTTTGATATAATTGATGAGAGTGGAAATTTTGATCATTGGAAGTACACAGCTGAATATAAGGAATTTCTCTCTCATTTACCTTTCATTCAACATGTTGCTTATGGTTATTTCAATGTAAAACCCAAAGGAACTCATTTTAGTATTGAATCTACTCATTCTACTTGTTTTTTCTTTAATATTTACTGTTGTAAGTTTTATCTCATTTCAATATATTATTTTTTAATATTCAGGTTAAGGCAGGAGTATAAGATACATCTCATTAAAATAGTATTCTTACATATATAGATTGAGAAGGATGGAAGGCAAGAGCAGCCAAAAAATATAAAGCCTCTGGATGCTTAAAGAATATTGAGACGTTTCAGATCAAATTTATTATAAAGTCTCCAGAGTTATATGAGGTGTATTCTAAGTCACTCGGAGCATTGCATAGCCATTGTTTACACATATTAGCAATACATCTCATATACATGTATAACAACTAACTTGGGCACTTTATATCCTTGATTGATCAATAATGGGTCAATAAATTTGACCCGAAACATCTTAATTCATTCAGAGGTTTTATATTTTTTGGCTACTCTTGTCTTCCATCCTTCTCGATCTGAATCACAGCCATCTACAGCAATCATATATATATATATATATATATACGAAAATAAGCGACCACCACCATCACTTGTATTTAAAGTATCTAGAGAATTTAAACCTAGCTTATTTTTAAGTTACACTCACATCACTTTCTAATTTATTTATTTATATTTGTGATATAATTGCCTTCTATTAAATGATGAAAATGCTTGGAGAAACAAGGGATATTGATAACAAATAGACTTTCGTGGTCTCCATTTTAATAAGCCAATCATATTTCCGCTCTGATAAAGTCAAGTTTGTTTAAATATTTGCTAATAAAACGATGTGAAAGGGACTTAAGAAAAAGCTTCCTTTGAATATATATATATATATATTAAATTAATCAAGTGTAATATTGGTGGATATTTATTTTAAAAGTTGCATTCAATTAATAAATGACCCTGGATGTATTAAACTAAAAAAAAAATTCAAATTTTGTTAGAATGAAATCCTATAATCAAATAATAAGTATTCACTTCCAAATTATAAATTATTTACATATTATTAATTACTAGAACTTTCCTTATTTGATTTCTAAATCGTTTCTTTTTTTTTTTTAGTAAATACTGAATCTGAATTTCTTTTTACTTCAACGCCATCCAACGGGACAGAATGTACTGAACATATCCATTACGAATGCCCTGTAATAATGTCTCTCTTATGCAAGGCAGAAGTTACATATCAACGAAAGGAAATCATGAGGAATCTTAAAAAACATTTTCAAAAAAATTAATATACACGCTATAAACGCTTATAGACAAAAAAAAGAAAATTATGGCCATTTTGTAATTGAATCCCTTTAACTCTGATTCTATTCAATCATCTTCCCCTTAAAATAAATAATTGTAAAGGAAAATATGTATACAGATATTTCGGAAATAATTTTTCCTATTTTTTCGAAAAATCTTATGGGGGAAGACGGTTTCGTGTGGCCATTCCAGTTTTTTTTTGTCTACAAGTGTTTATATAGGGGAAGACAAGAAAGTTGGTTTGGCAACAAAATTGGAAGAAAAAAAAAACAGGTATCTCCAATTTCTTTTCTCTCTACGCCTCACCAATCTTATCGTTGCTGTGTGTAATTAGAATTCTTAGCTAAGGAAATGAGTTAGAAAAAACAACGCATCATAAATTAGTAGAAAACTAATTTTTTGGATGAATGTTAAAATAAAATATTTCTGTAAATTCCCTTTAAGTATTCGAATTGGTTCCCGAAATTCGCTCCTAGGCTTTTTTTTTAATCCCTTCATAATTTCTATACTCTTTGTCCTATAGTCTTCAGAGACATAGCAAACTCTTTGTAATTAAATACTCCATAATTTTGAAAAATCAATATAAAAAGCACTTTTTCAAAAAAAAAAAAAGTTTTAATTTTATATTTTTTCTCATTAGACCTTTATTTATTTATTTATTTTTTTCAATTTACTCATATCTCTCTCATTTTTAGGATTTTTATGATTTAGAGCAACCTGCGGCCCATCAAAGAGTTTTATGCGACCCGCCAAACAATTATAAAATTTTTAATCTATATATATATAAAAAATATATTCGTATGTGTGTCCGCTATAGACTAAAAAACAACTGGACCGATTTACACGCGGTTTTTTGCAAAATGATCCGCGATGTCCGGAGAAGGAATTAAAATCCTCTATCTCACCAGTAGAAAGAAAGTTAGGGGCCTAAATCTTTTGTATTTTTTATTTAAGAAAACTGAACCTGTTTCTAAAAAGTATGTACTACGTGAAAGCATAATGTATGTATAGACGAAAAAACTACTTTGATTTCACTGCCATATCTCTTTCTATTTAAAAAGTTATTTACATCCTGACTTTTATAAAGTGAAGGTTAAATTTTCTAAAGTTCAGTTTTTTTAATTTTTTTTTTTTAATCTAATTTTTTAACTAAATATAATAATTGATATCAAACTTTCAATTGTGTTCATTTAATCTATATTCTCAAATTTAGCAATAGCGAAGCATTACCGGGTCAGCTAGTAATTAATAATAATAATAATAATATCGAAATATTGCGAGGTTTTCACAAAGTATAACGAATTAGGTAGCGTTATGCCTGCCATACGTAACATGCGAACTCACACAAATGCGCTCCCTCAATATTTTAGAAATATGTCCAATCCATAACGTGACGCAGATATCTTTTTAATTTTGTAATTTTTCCTTCGATGCTAATTAAAAAAATTTAACAAAATTGCTACCATAAATAAAATTTTTTAGTTACCTATTTGCTTTTTTTTTAAAATTATATTTATATTTATTTAATTATTAAAGCTATTATATAATATTGATATGTGCGACCCGTCTAAAGATATTTCTTTTGAACTTGTACAAAAAAGGTTGCCGACGCCTGATTTAAAGAAAAACTTAAAATTAAAAAAATCATTCATCATCTAATTCTATTCTTTGCTAGAAAATTTATAAATATATGCGGGTATTAAATTACAAATAGTTTTTGATATTATGAAGGAATAACTGAACTTCTTTTCTCCACTCGAAACTTTTTCAGATCCATCTTATTTTAATATACATATCCAGTATTAGTTCTCTACTAATTTACTAGGCTAATTGGTTATGTAGCTATATATTTTTTTCCGACGATACTTTGAAGAATCCTCATTTTATTTTATACATAAGTTTAAATAAAATTTTATATATAATTTATTCCTTCATCTTGCTTGACTATATCAGTCTAAAGAGTTAGCTATCGTATAAAGAGAGATATTATTTTATTGTCCATCATCTATTATTATTATTATTATTATTATATTTGGCTAAAGGACATCATGAGCTTATATCCCTTCTCCTTTGAGGGACTATCATCCAGTCAGTCCCTCTGGACAAAAATCTTTTTAGTGCCCTCTCTAAAAATATTCACATATATATATACGTCGGATTAGTGTAATTGGCTATTTCATGATTTAGTATTTCTACATCTTTTTTTCATTCGCGGGCTCTCCCTCCCCCTCCCCCCTCCAATTAAAGGGAATGGGAAAATATCAAAACAATTTTCACCTTTTTTTTAAATATATAATAATTATGGAAAAATTTCCCATACTCCTCTCTAATTTAAAAACATATATATATATATATATATGACGGACGGATCCTGACTTTTTATGTATAATCAACTCACACTTTCTTATCAATAGTATTTTTGTATTAATTTTTTTAGAATTTTTTCACCTATTTGCGCCCCTCCTTCCTTATTTTTGTTATTTCGCGCCCCACAGGTTGAGAATCATTGAATTAAGCAAATTTTTTTTTTTTTATATTTTAACAAAAATTTGTGTTCAAAATTTTATTTCTACTTACGAATGGTGTCCTAAATGTTTTGGCACCGACAATAAATATTAAACAAAAGAATAGTTGAAAATTTTGTTTTGTTAGCCATATCTTACTTTTGAAGGAGACTGATAATAATAATAATAGTTTTTATTAACTTTTACAAAATGAGTCATAATCAGATCTACCAACGTGAATTTTGACACTTTGGCAACTCAACGTCGAATTGTACAAAGTTTGTTTTTCTCCCTAAGAATTTTCCTTATGTTTATTTTAATTGTTGAACATTTATCAAGGGCACAAATGTGCCAAAATACCTTTCACTTAGTCGAATAGATTATTATGAATAGATTTTGAAGCCGTTTAATCATCATCATCATTATATACAAATAATTTTCTTCCGGGATTGGTGGAGGAGGAGGGGAATTAAAAAATTGCGCAATTAATGAAATAGACAAATATATATAAGGGAAGATGTAGCTTATGCTATGTTCTTTAGATCCACGAGCATTGCTCCCCCCACGATCTAGAAATCTCTTAAATTTATCTCCCCCTCTTTTTTCCACTGGTTTCTCAAGCAATGTCCTAAATAGCATTAGCAAATTCAATATAATTATCCTAAAGATATCTAGTCTCTTGCAGTTTATGCCATTCTCTTGATTCTTCATCTGGTTTATTATTCAGTATGTAAAGTAAATGAAATTTCATTTCCTCCTTCAATGAATTCCATAAGGAAGGATGATGGACAATTTTGCCAAATAAAGTATAGTCCTATTTTGATATTATATTCTTATTAATAAATATATTGTAAGTCTATATATTTTATCAACTAAATGCTTTATTTTATATGAAACCAAAGTGAAATATTTTAATACTTTCATCATTTAAAAAAAAAATTAAAATAAAATAATGAATGTATAAATATTCTATTTATTTTCCTTCACCCATATGTTAAGTAACTGTATTGGGAAGAAATGCTTAAGAGTTGGGGGGGGGGGGCACCGAAAAAGTGGAATTAATTGCGGCTGATGTTTATGAGTCACTCAGACTCTAATTAATAATAGGTACCATCGTTGTCAAAGTATTTTTTAATTACTAAATTCAAAGTCTAGCGCAAAAATTTCTCCCCTTTCAAAAGTTAATAGTGTTTCTGAATTGTCTTCGATTAGAGTTAACAAAAAAAAACTCTGATAAGCTTTTCATTAAATAAATTAATCATTTATTTATAAATATGACAAGATCAAAAGTCTTTCTAAATAATCAAATATCTCCTCAGTTGGATGGACTAAACCAAACTAAAATCGAGTCATAGATATAATCAATCAAACGATGTGAGATTAGTTTTTGGTTGGTTTATGACAGTGAAAGGGAAAGTGAATCGATAAAATAAAGAAAATGAATATCTTTTTAAAAATCACAAATTTATTCTAAATTCATATCATTTTAAAAATATTTTTTTGTTATTTGGAATATTCATATATTTCTTCATAAATAATGAATTATAAATAAATAGTATCTAAAAAAATGATGTAGTCAATAGGAAGAGTTTTTTTTTTATCTATGAATGGATAGATGAAGTCCAATTGAGGCCGGAAATTTAGTCTCAAACTTGCTAAGTGACAAAAGGAGAAAAACATTAAGGCATAGGACATCTATAGGCAACTCTTGCAACTGCAAATTAGAACAGAGTGTTTCTCAACCTTTTTCCATTCGTTGAATCGCTGCTACTAAAATGTGTTTTAAGTCTATTTAAATACTTTTTGCAATTATGTCTGTGATAATTTCTTTCGTTCAGGTTAATTCAAAAAATAATTATTCGATTATGTTGAAATTTTGCATACATACATAAAATAGATGGTATCTGAATGATTTTTGTTAAACATCGGATTATAAGGGGAGCAGGGAGGAGGAAGATATAATATATTTTATTTTTTTTTATACTATTTATCCTATAACTAGATCTCTAGAGTGAAATGATATACAACATTTGTATCTAAATTTGTTGTAACTCTATTTTTTTAAGTCTTTATCGGCATCTGAGGCCATTTAGACTACGTCCTTATTTATTTATATTAATTGGTAGCCAATATAATAGAAATAAATTTTTGTCGCTCAAGACGGGAAGCGAACCACTGACCTTTGGTTTATAAGGCAAAACCTCTACCTCTGCACCAAGAGACAGGGCATTGTAACTCGATTAAAATTAATTATTTTAAATTGCACTTGGAGCATTATTGCTTGCCATTCAAATCAATAAAGAAAAGCAATTAAAATTCACTTTTAAACAAATAACGAAATGAGATTTATATATATTCATTAAAATAAATTTATTGAGGATATCTTTTATGCTTTTATTTAAATGGAAGGCAAAGTTAACCACTCGACTTGTTTAATATTGATTTGTAAGAAGGGTGAAATATGAAAACAATTTTTTTTGACTTTTTTGCTTCATCTCAGTATTTCTCATCTAATATTTTAGCCTATTTACATCTCAGTCTCGTTACTCGAACCCTTGGTTTTTTTTTTTTTTTTTTGCAATATTTTCCACCTTTAATGAAGGGAACGCCACCCATACAAGTTTCAGACTACAAGAAATCCAGTAAAGTAGCCGTCTCGTTTGAAGAGAGGTGATAATGATATTTTTGACAAGTGATTCTTATTAGAAATTATGTTATAAATGTAATGTAATTTTTTTCATATTTTTGTTGAAATTTCGTGTTAACTTTTGCAATTTTTTTTTTTTTTTTTGGATTTGGAAGCATAAGGTCCAACGGACCTGAGGTCATATCGAATCAGGAAGAACAGGAGAAGGAGAAAATGGGAACTTTAAAAGGTGCTTGTTAAGTTT
>JAAAKE020090844.1:0-20821 GCA_010014785.2 Anisolabis maritima | reverse complement strand
TATTTGTGTTTGATTGGACCTAGCCACCGAGGACTTGTGTCTCTAAGCAAGTCTTAAATAAATTTATTTATTTATTTATTTATTTATTAAAATTCAAGATAATATTAATTTTTATTTCTATTATGATTATTATATGAGAAAAATAAAGTAAAGATTGAGAATTGTGATATTTCAAAAACAAAATTGGCCTTTTATTAAAAAAATAAATATGCCTGGATAATTTGAATCGTAATATATAAATATATATATGTATTGTTTAAAGTCTATATGGCAAAGATGCCAAAGAAACTAGAAAAAGAGGCATAAAACCCTAATCTGTTGGTTCCCACCAAACTTTATACCTTTCTTATGTACAATTTATACACAAAACCTTTGTGATATTTGAAAAATATATAATTATCCCGTTCATTTTTAACATAATCGATTATACTTATTATTATTCATAAAAAGTTTAAATTTCTAACCATTTTACAAAGGGCAAAAAGGATTTAAAAAAAAAAACTTTTTTTATTTTTTATTTATTTAATTTAATATTAAAATATAAATCTGGGGATGATTGATGTAAATGAAAATAAATTTGTCATACAGATAATTAATAGGCCTTTTTTAAAATTTCAACTAGCCGACGTTTCGGACGTTCCATCGACTCTTTCAGGACTCTCGAGGTATTAAAATATGAATATTTTGTTAATAACTATTCGAAGTCCAATGAATGTCACTCAAGTGAATCGCATATAAAAGTTTTTTTTAATGAAATTTATGGGAATATTCATATTATACTACCTCGATAGACTGAATCTCTTGGCAAGTAGAAGTTTTAATAAAGACCTGCATGAGAAATTTATTTTCATTTAATCATCCCCAGATTTAAATTAACTATTTTTAATATTAAATTAAATAAATATAATTAAAAAAAACGCTGATTGAAGATCCTTGATATTAGTGGGTTTATGAGTTATTGAGAATTGTTTTGAACCTGGTCTTAGTTCCTTCCAAGTGTTCCTTCAATGTGCATATGTCTTCCAGAAGTTAGTCCCGTCCTAAATGATAATATTTTTTAAATTATATTGGCTAGTCAATTAATTTAAATTAATAAGGAGAGTCTAAATTGACTAAAAAGTAAGCATATGTCGAGTGTCGTTGGGGGAGGTTTAGTTATGTACCCTTTCTAGCTTTTGCCATCAAGTTTTATTAAAAACTATTATAGAGGTATCGGAATGTAAATGCAGTACGAAAACGGTGATAGATGGACTCACCCCCTTCTAAATGATCTAGGAGGTGCGGCCTCTTTGTGATTGGGTGAAAGTACCTTGTTACACTCTTAGTATGGGACACTTTTTGCTGACAGGGTTTTAATATTCCTAAGATTCCGTAAATACCTCGATAATTTAGACTACATTATTATTATTATCAAGAAAATTTTCAAGATTAATACGCTAATGAGTATGTTTTGAAGGGAATACTATCCAAGAAATTAAACAGATTCAAATACAATAAGAGGCAGAGAGAGCAATTCAAAGACTAGAAGATAACAAGGAGTAAAATAATAATAATAATAATATCATAATAATAGAATTGATGATTTTCACTGGTGAATATATATATATATATATATATCAAATAATCATAACGGCGAGAAGGCGATGGAGACTGGCCATTGTCCGTAAAGGGCCCACGAACGTCGGGGGGGAGGGGGGTGATAAGGGGGTGGTTAAGGGGCTGAAGGCTTTGAGAGTGAGTCCAAGGCCTTATCACTGCCTCTATTTCAACGTGATACGTGTTCTATCAGAGACAATACATACATATAATACAACTAACTAGGCGTATGCGTGTGCGTGCACGGTACATCTATTCACTATTGTTCCTCAAACCCAGCCACATTAACAAAGGTTAACTTGATTATGGGGACTATTGATAATTATTATAAAGCGCGTCAGTTGAAATGTTTTGTCAGTTTAGACCCAACCAAACTCTCTCTCTCTCTCTCTCTTTTCTCTTTTGCCGCCAAGATTAAAACACGAGATTAATTGACATGTGTTTTATTGTCAATTGTTTTGATGGATATTTATTATATATCGAAATTGAATTAAAATACATAGATTTAAAACAAAGCATGAGATGATGTGAAAGTGCATCTACTTTTTTTTTTTATTTTTATTTCAAATTTAGATAAATTATTGAAAAGTTTTATTAAAAACAAAAAAAAAAAAAAAAAAAACATTGTAATGAATTTATTTATTTTTTTCAGGAGAAATCAATCAGGCTCATTATGTAAATGATATATTTTGAAACCGTTTTTTTTAAAGGAAAATTAAAGAAAAAAAATACGTTAAACCAAAGAAAAAAATGCTTATCATACCCTGGGGTACCTAGAAGGGGGGAGGTATTTTTAGACCTATATGAGAAGAATAAATAATTAATACACATACAAAAAGACGGCAATATTTATTAAGCTAGCGATCATTAAATTTCATATCTATCTAAGAGGGGAAAGAGGGGGAGAATTTGCTGAATGAACTCCTAAATTTTAGCTCTGCTACTGCTTCACTAAATTTCCATGTATCGTATAAAATCAAAATCAAAATCGAAAAACATGAATTTAAATTTATAATTTTAGCAAATAAATTCATTAAGGGATTCAAAGAAATGAAATAAGCAGAAATAAACTATTTGTGGAGTTTATTTATTAGTAAAATTAAAATTCTTATTTGACTTCGCCTCTACCTCGTAAATCGGGACTGTCAGGTAAGGTTAGAATCTCAGTCTTTTACCTCTTGACTATTATCCACGTGCTGACCAGATGTGGTCCTGAATGATAGAATTTATTAATTCAATTTTGTTATTTAAAAAATAGATAATATAAGGGTTCATTAATAGCTATTTATTTATTATATTAATTAATTATATTATATTAATAGGATAGGAGCAATCCGTAAGGCCTAAAGGAAAGTTTAAAATAAAATGAGTAAAGCATGCAAAATAAAAATAGATATAGAAAAAATTAATCAGGGGGAGGAGGAGGAGGAGCAATTAAAAGTGATATAAAAAGATAAGTTCAAAATATTAAGTTGGAGTCAAAATGATGGTGGAATTAGGTTAAGGCTCACTTTACATATAATTTTCACTGAATTTTATTTTTACCTTTACTCATTGTTATATACATTTGAAAGCTTATTTATCGATGAATATATTAAACTTTTGTTTTTCTCTAACATTTATTTTACTTTGAATTTGAGTTGTAAATAATTGCTCTTTCAAAATAAGAATTTTGCATAATTTTACTGATCGAGTTCAAACTTAGACAACGTGCCATGGAAGCGACTCACATCACCGAAGCAAGGGGGCTTTGAATGTGTGAACTCTGATCGTAGAGTTAGAAGATGGTTCAAAAAATTTCGTAACAGTGAAATGAGCCTCAAAAATAAGGGTGGTCTCTGGCGCTGCCCAAGAATTCTGATCAACACCGAGTTCTTTTTTTCGGCCTCTGAAACCATTTAGACTCTCCGTCCTTTTTATTTAAAATAATTGGTAGCCAATATAATTTATATAAATTTTATCGCTCAAGACGGGAGCGAACCACTGACCTTTGCAACGAGGAGCGAGATCTGCTCTAAGGGGTAGGCTAACTCGTCTGTTCCTGTGCCACTTACATTGTGGTTTTGCGTGGAGAAAAATAAAAAGACAAATTAGAATCAGCGATAAATAAGCTTCAAATTTAGATATAACTATCTACACAAGTAGGAATAAATAGAATATAGTGGCCTTTAACCTAATTCCACAATTTATGAATACCAACCTAATACTAAAAGATTGAGAACCTGTTTTACATCTAAATTAAAAGCTGGCCGCAAAGGCACTAGTAGTGTAAATGAAAACTCTCTTTCTAGAACGCAAATTTTCTACTGACCCCACTGTTTTTATTTATTTGTAAATAATGCGCATTGCTCTTATCGATTAAACCATGAGCAATGAATTTTAAATATATTGAAAGGTCCATTTGTGAACCGACAAGGTTTGGATCTCGAGAGGACCATCCCTGAAAAATAAATTTCGTTTTTGATATACTGTGACGCCTTGATTAACGACGGTAGTTCAAGGATTACCGTCATTAACCAAAACCGTCGATATCCTATAAGTAATAATTGGCAATCCAACATTAAACAGAAACTCATTAACCAAATTAAGTTAACCATAATCAAGCGTAGTTAATTAAAGTCTGCGTTGTTATCCAAGACATTTTTTTCTTATAGCTACTCGTCGTAACCAAGTTAACCAAGACACCATCTCGATCACCATTATACAACAGTCCTGGATTTTGGCGAACACAATGGTGGAATGCAACAGAGGTTTTTCTCTCTCTTTCTCTCGTTGAAGAAAAATGTGAAAAGCAATTTTTAATTTAAAAAAAATAAATATTAATTAATTGATAATTATAAAAATGTATGTTTTCGTTAACAACCCACCAGGCCTAACCCATTTATTTTTTTTGTCCTAGAAGAAGCTAGTAACCTTGACCTTGGAAACAAGATTGTCCTGGGGAAATGTATGTCTGTGAAGGGAGTAGAAAGGCTTTAGTCGAACTCGTTTGTGGGTTGTGTGTTGAATTTTGGCCAAAGAAGAAGGGTGTGAGTGTTTGGGTGGGTGTTAGAAGAAGGAAAGAGGAAAGGATCCATCCCCCATGAGAGAGCAGGGCGAGTGGCTCACGAACACGGAAGTGTGTGATTTGCTCAATGGCGAGTCACGAGGGCTCAAAAAAAGGAGAGGAAATCATTGCCACGAATGGGAAATCGGCAACAACTCCCGAGAAAGGGAAGTACTTCTTGTTCTAGTGATTTTAGTTCTATATAATAGAGACTATTTCTTATTTTTCTGTGAAGGGGGAAGCGTTGGAGAAAAAATTGAAAAATGAAAATAAATCTGTCATATAACCAAATAAAAAATTTATTTTTCCCTCTTATCAGTCCCACTGATTACCGTGACTCCATTGTAACTTATCATCGAAGGCAAAAATAATATATTAATAAATATATTAATAAATCAATTTATTTAATAAATACATACTTTAATATTTTTAGCTATATCTAAAATGAAAATTTTTGCACTGGTGGAATGAGCCATATGAAATGCAAATAATATTAAAGTATGAATATGTAATTAATTTTAATGACTTTTTTTCATAGATCCTATTCAAATGAAGGATAAGAAGTTGAGCCATTTAATGATGGAATTTTATTTGCCTCTATCTCTCTCTTTCTCTTGATCGATTGAATGTTAATCAGGATTCAATAATAAAAAAAAAAAGAGAGCGAATGAATGCCTAGGTCTATTCGCAAATGACAATGCCAACTATTATTTGGGCATATTGCGATTCACTTGGATTGGATTCATCCCAAGGCGATTCTTCTATACTCAATGAACAATAGATCTGAACTGTCGAGGAGTCCAAGATTTAACTATTAATTGCTGGTACTTGAGATGAGATTAAGTTGAAGATTCGGAAGCTGTTTATTCAAGCAAAACATTATAATGAATTTGGAGGCAAAATTAATAAAAATGGAGGGAGTCAATTCTATATTTAGGGTTTATATTATATGCCTCTGGCATTTGGATAATCACTGAATTAAAATTTAAAAGGAAATAAAAATGCTTCTTTTTGCAACAATAAGAACTTCTTGTCCTGTTTGGTTCTACTTTTCTCGAAAAGGTACAACTTGCTCTTCATCTCTTTCAATTCCCTGTTCTGTCTTTGTTCAGCAATAGTTACTCTAGAACATTTTAACTTTTATTGATCACACACAGTGGACTTTTCAGCATTAAAATTTTTTTTAGATAGATTTAAACGACGATTGCTTTACAAGAAAAGAAAATATTAGTACATTTCATTATCATCATCATTACCACTGTACAAAAAGGATAAAAATATTTTTACATGTTATTTTCCAAAGAAAATAATTAGGTAACTTCAGAATTAAAATTTAATTTTAACTTACTGAATGTAGGAAAAGGTCATTATACTGAGGTTCTGTAATTTCTATCCGTATATCATCATATAAATTTTATTTGTGTTCTCCATCAGATTCAGCATCAATTTCGTCATTGGAAGCTAAATCATCTTCCAAGCCATCTAATTTTTTTTTAAAAAGATTTTATTACTGTATCATGCTTTCCCTACCCACTCACACATAGTTTCCAAAGACTCAGGTCGCACTTGTCCTCCTCTAGAATAGCATCCACGTATTCTACTGTTATCGTAAACGTCTTAAATGGCTTGTATATAAATTTATACAATAATACAAAAATCCAAAGGTTGCAGTAATGAAGTTAACCCTCTTGGATACACTGGCATATCTCTATTATTTTCTTATTCACAATAAACATTTTGTACTCTCTTTTAAATGAGATTTGAATAAGTCCCATGCCAATTTGGTTATTAGTGGTTTTTATCCACGGTTTATTTCCTGTTTGGTTCGCCAAACTATTCTCATGAATATGGACAAAAATGTTTCTTTTTTTAAATGGGAACTTTTAAATTTATTTTCCTTTGGCCGCAACTAGGAGAGAGTTCATATACATTATCTACTATGTACTAAAATCTATTATTCTTACCTGTTACCCTGAGTTAATATTTTAATTTCTAAATTTTCTTTAAAAAATGTACATAAAAACTGTTATAATTTTGTATTTTTAAAGAAATTTTTCGAGTCAACTTATATGACGACTAAACCTACTATAAAAACACAAATAAATTCCAAAAATTCCAATATACCCCAGATCGATTTGTACGCCGGAATATACGGTTGATAAAAATGCACTTTTAATCCTTTTAGGCGACTCCAAGAAACAAGCTATAATGACCATCGTTAGCCAACAAAATATATAAATTAATAGAAAGTCTATATAAAAATAAATAAAAAATTCCCTTCAGCAAAATAAGGCATGAATTTTACCAAGAATTAGAGAAATTAGTTTATGTTTGATTGATTGATTGATTAATCGCTTCAAAGGGGTCCACGCATGCAAAATTGTGAATTTTCCTAGAAATTAACAATTGTGCATGCGTGCAATGAATCTATAACATCATTAGTGAGTTGGTTATTTGAGTTATTCTACCTTCTCGCGACTAAATACAACTCATAGAAAATCCCTCCATGCTCTGGAGATATCTTTTCACATCCAAATGAAAACTTAATTAAAAATTAAAAATATACATTCGGGAAAACAAAATAAAAATATGTTTATTTTTGGGGATGAAGATCTTATGATGGGCATTATGCAATATATAAATCTATTTTGACCTCTCCTTTGATGAAGAGGTAGAAGTCTCATCTCATGTACCAAAGCCAAGTGATTCGCTTCTCGACCTGAGCGACAAAAATTTATTTATATTATATTGACTACCAATTAAATAAATAAATAAATACATAGGGACGGTGATAGATGCTGAAAAAGACTTAATATATATATGAGGGTTGCCTTTTATATTTCGGGATTGCGCTAAACTAGTGCTTGCTGACGCTTCTATCGTAAAGTTTGACATTTTTGATGGTATACTCAGAACGTATTGACATACGAGCGATATTTGTGTAGTTTACAATAACTTGAAATAATCTCTGCTAAAAATGGAATTAAATCGTGAACATTTTCGAGCGATTATTTTTTACAACTTTAGACAGAGCATTGATGAACTTAATTATTCGACTTTTGGTGATGAAGCACCATCAAGGACATGCCGACTTCAATCGTGACCATAGTTCGATAGGACGAATTTCGGGAAGATCGTCCAAAATCGGTTGTTGTTCCGGAAAACAGTGATGCTGTGCGTGAACTGATACTGCAAGATCCTCATGTGACTTATCGTGAGATTGAGGTATACTTAGGCATTAGTAGGACCAGCATACATTTAATATTGCATAAACATTTGGCCGTCAAAAAGATTTATTTTTGATCTCAAATCTCGAAATATAAAAGACAACCCTCATATATAATTTAAAATAGGGGAGTCTTCCGGCATTCTTATTTATTTATATTAATTGATATCTACTATAATATAAATAAATTATTGTTGCTCAGGGAAGTGAACCACTGACCTATGGTGAGGCGAGCAAGAGCTCAACTTCTTTACTCTGGAGAGGGCCAAATAGGGATTATGTGTGGTAGACTTCCTACCTATTTTTTTTAAAGGGGCGCTATATGTACAGGAAATTATGTTTACAAAATATTAAATATAATCCTGGGGCTTTCAATATTCACCGCATTTAATTGAATATATCAAAAGAAGGAAAATAAAGTTAAGATAACCGAAAAGGGGATGGGGTGGGGGATACAACAAAATATTGATTTCAGACAATTTTGCAAATTGGAAGAAGTTGAAACGTTAAATCGCACTTCTACTGATATTCATCATAAGCAATTATACTCTACTTTTTGTTATATAAAGGCACCGTTTAATATTTAGATGTACATCGACACACCTGCTTACTCTGAAAAAAATATTAATATCATTTTGAATCTCATAGTTCAAGACAATTCCCGAAGTCACGAGGTTTGCTGGGGAGATAATTACGCTCCCTTCCCCTTTATGATCTAAGAGTCAGTGATTTCCTTTCCGTCATGAGCAGTAAATATTGGCTATCGATTAATATGGAAGAAAAAGACTTAAAATAAAAATTATTAGGGGTTTTCCTCTTCCCACAATTGAAAGATTGATCATTTTTTGGCTTCTAATAATTCTCTCGCTCTTTTTTTTCTATCCAAATTTTTTTTAACTTATAAATATAATAAAGTATTTTTTTCATAAAAAGATGAATCGAGTATTTGAATTAATTTTGTTTTCAACTTTCTATTCTATTTCATTGATAAATTCTTTATTATCTCTTGATATAAAATATAAAAATATTGTAAAGAATTTAATAAGTTTTTCATAAATGAAGATTTTTTTTAATTCACTTTTCTGTACGGATAATAGCGTCATTTGTCGCAGTAAAAAAAAAAAATAAAATTGAATAGAGGACGACGAAGAAATTTGATGACAAACAGTTTTGATATTTCAAACAGCCACATTGTCTCCCCATGCGATAAAAGAACCCGAATTTGCAACATTGGCTGACATTTCAGTATTATGCTCCATAGAATAAAATGTTTGGCTTTTGTTCCTAACTATAGAAAGTTTTTCTTAAAGGTCCCTCTTGTTTCTGAACAATCATATTTCTACCCCCACCCCATTCCAACCATCTTTCACACGAAGACATCGACAACCCCCTCACTCCCCCTCACCCCATCCTTGAAAAGACATTGCCAATGAAACAAGAGAATTAATTTGAAAATTACAATGGAATCTCATTCTGTTTTGTTTATTATTCATAAAAGAATATCATTAAATAAGAAGAATTCCTTTTTATATTAAATATTTTTTTTAGGATAGTAAATTTTATAATTGTATAATTTATTAAATGATTATTATATTTTTCTAGAAGCTATCCATTGATTATTTGGCCAGCAAATAGAGTAAATCCGAATTACCCAGTAAAAATTTCCCTTCAAAACCAAAGAGTGAAGATGAGAAAATTACAGGGTAACAGGTGTATGACAAAAATAATATAGATCTATCCTCGTTCGGATCTTTGGTTACCATATAAATTATTTTAATAGATAATTTTAATATATAACGCATAAAGCATTGTTTATAAGTAAATAGATTCAGTGGCGCCAGTAAAAGACTAGAAAGGGTTTATATGTACATGTTTTCTTCTGGCTCCAGTGAATCTATTTACAGATTACCTTTGGATTACACATTAAAATTATCTATTAAAATATAAGCTGTAAATTCCGGTTTAGTCTATTTTTGCAAATAAACAATACAAGAAATAAGTATTTAAAGAATGATAGAAATTTAATTATAAATGGGGAGAGAATTAATTGGACTTGGTGGAATAGGATTAACTTAGTTGGGTATTTAACGGGGCTCTCTAGTGGATATAAAAGGTGTAATTTGAGGGTTGAAAAACGGAGTGAGAGGACGACCGGGTCGCCCTTTTAAAGCTCGTATCGTTAAGAAGAGAGGGTGGGGGGTTTGTACAGCCCCTTAAAACCCTCTCAATTAACCCTTAAGATTCCAAGCATTTGTTAAATCAATGGCTACAATTATCCTCCGGTTCCAGGAAATCAAATATAAATGAATAGAAAAATTTAAAATTATTAACAATTTGTCTTATTTATTTATTATAGCTGAAAATTTTGAATAAAATAATATAGTTTATTTAATAAGTAATGTTTTTTTTTTTTTTTTTTTGCTGAAAAGTTTGAGAATGGTCACAAATTAAGCATTTTTAGGCATCTATGAAATAATAATGTTCATTTAAAATTAAATTAATTTGATTCTTTCTCACAAAATATTTATTTTTTAAAATTAATTGTAAAGGAAATTGAAAAATTTAAGGCTCATTGGTGTAACGACTAGCGGTTCAGCTTTTTATTAAGGCGATTCTTGCTCTCTGTAGCAATAATGTCCAAGAAAGTACTAGGATTGAAGCACGGATCCCACTACATATGGTCTCTTTGGCACTAGAGGTCGTTCCTATATCTCAACTTTTTGGAGGGATATTAAGGAGGAGGTTACACATCTATGAAAAGAGAATAGTACTTCTTCAAGCTCGGGGCATATATTAGGTTGGAGAAACAGTGAACGTGGAAGAAAGACAAGAGGAGGAATTAGAGAGAGAAAATAAAGTAACTTCAAGTGGATCTTATAGATTCTATAAAAGTCGATATAAAATATTTTAATTTACCACAACGTGAATTTTTATATCTTTTGCTCTTATCTTATAAGGTATAATAAAAAATAATAATCATAAAAGATTGAAACAAGAGCTTTACCTTTACTCTAAGAGATGGGGCCTGGATCAGGCCTTCCGAATTAAGATTTGCTTCGTTTGTTGACTAGAACTTAAGCTTGCCTTCTTAAACATCCCCCTCCTGCCTACGCTCTAAGATCTTTCCTGTTCTATTTGGCCATCATCTATGAAAGTATGGGTGCAATGAAATATTTTAATAGGCATGGTGGTCTCATGTCATGTTATCAAAATATAGGATGATATATCAATTTTTACTTTCTCTTACCTATATATACAGTGAGAAAGTATTGCGATTATTGTAATTTCACTGTACAATATACAAAATAATATTAATAGTTTTTTTATTATAATCCAGTGAGTGATCATCAGTTAACGAACATAATCCTTTCAAAGACTATGTTCGCCATATGAATTGCTCGTTAATCGATCATCGATTTACCAAACATATAGTTATTTCATCTTTAGAAATGTAGGTAAGCCTCGGAATGCGTTTTTTCTTGTGAGGGGTTCGTATTTATTAACTAACATGTGTTTGTTGTCCGATTTGTCCGCAGGCCAAACTGTTCATTGTATATCTTATATGATTATTATTTTAAATACTTTATAAGATTGCATTTTAAAAAGGTCTGGCCACGCAGTTAAAAAAAATATTTTCTCACTATATATTACATATATAGGTAAGAGAAAGTAAAAATGAATGTTAACCTATTGTATTTTATTTTAATTAATTATCTTTACAGATTTAAAAAATAGTTGAGAAATTAGGTTTAAAATGTACTTTTTTGATGATTGTGTCAAGGAACATTAATCATGAGGTCGTGATGGACCTTCAACTTACACCAATTCTCTTTAAATGTATGGAAACTTGATAAAGGTCACCGAAACGTTGTTATGAATTTCTTTTTAAAATAGTCATCATTTATTAATCAGATCAATTATGGAAGTTTAATTTATTCAATTAAGATTTTTATTTATTGGTAACGAATCTATTGTATGGTTTTAAAGTTTTTTTTTTTTTTTTCTAAAAGTGAAAATAAATAACATTTTGAACGAGTCTTTTAAAATAAAGTTTTGTTCATTATCAAACAAATGAATTGAAAATGAATAAATGATTTTTTTTAGATGTCAGCATGATAAAAGAGAAGAATTATTTCCATATATATATATATATAATGTTTGTATTCAAAGGCAAGTGGTGGTGGTTAAAAGATAGTCTTTCTTTTCTATAATATAGAAAACCCAACGGGGAAGCTCTCTCTCTCTCTCCCTCTCTCTTTTGAAATCTTGGCTTTTCAGTGTAACCCCGAGGACAATGAAAAGTTGGAAGGGGCCCACCACCAACCTCTTCTTTACCCACACGTATACATATACATATATATATATATATACACCTGCCGAAATGTTTTGACGGCCTCCCTTCCCTTTTCTTTTCAGGGCATTTCATCACCAATTTTTAGCTACCATCATCATGACATGTCATTACATCTGACATCAATTGAGAGAGTAAGAAAGAATAGGTGAATTTGTTTTCAAGAATTGTATTCGTTCCTCCCCCATATGATGTATTGAATTACTTTCTCTATTTAGACAATTAAATTAATTAAAAAGATTAAATTTGAAAAATAAAAAGGAGAGTTGGTTCAATTTATAAACATCCTTATTAATGAGTAGAGTGTTTAAAGGAAGGAAAGGGTAACTGACTGAGGGTTATTTTTTATTCTGTGCGGTAAGGAGAAACTGTGGATTTTTAATCGGGTGGCTTTAAGTTTCCTTCCCCAGATGAGAGCATTTTTGAGAGTTGGATAAATAATCCTTGAAGATTTTAACCTAATATACTTAGACGCTTGTCTAATTTTAATAATTGATCAATACTATTATATAAAATGCGAGTTTGTCAGTCTGTTTGCATTTAGAAAAAAAAATCTTAAATAAAAATAAAAAGAGCAAAAATAAATAAAATGTTATATAAATTATTAATTAAAAATGGCACCTCTTTTTAAAGATAAGAACAATGCGTAAAGTTTAAAAAAAAAAAAAGTGTTTACATGTAAATATAAATATAGATAGGTAGACGCCTGTTAAAATGAAAAAAAACTTTCTAGAGCACACATTTTCTACTGGCGCCAGTGTACCCTTTTTAAGTATAAACAATGTTTTAAATTTTACGCATTGCTATTATCCAATAAAACATGAATGATAAAGAAATTAAATAAAATATCATCATTTTTTACATTCTTTATATCATATTAAAATTTGAATAAATTAAAGGTATTGCAAATAGTGATAACCTTCAAAACCGAGGGATGTGGGTTGGGATCCCAGGCAGTCCGATGAAAATTTATTTAAAAGTTTGGATACTAATTATATAAATAAATATCAAAGGTCAAAGGAATTAAGGAAGAGTAAAGTTTTTTTTAATTTACGGCATTAGAGGCCATTAGACATACACGAAAATTGTATATATGTTTAAACGATACGATTTATTTAAAGTGATTAATGGCCAATATAATTAAATAATTTATTAATTAATAATAAAATAAATAAATTTTATCGCTCAGGAGGGGAAGAGAATCTGATTTAAATCATTCAAGAGCTTTACCTCTGCCCTTAGAGATAGGGAAAGCGAAGAATAAAAAATTTTAAAGAAATTTTTAAGAATTTCATAACTTTGAAACATTTTTTAAATGAATCGATATATTTATTAAGAAAATGGCGTAAATTGATCGAGTATAAAAATAAATATTTTATCTCTAAATTCTTATTTACTACTACTAAAAAAAAAACAAACGTCTTCATCCCGCTATTGATTCCTATTGCAAATATTTGATATGATAAATAAAATAACTGAAAAATTTTTAAATGTATAGGGAGAGAGAGAGAGAGCGATGTTTTATTAAACAAAGCTCTAATTATTAAATAAAATCAATGAAATATGAACCCTGGAATGGGCCAGGAATCAATGGTCTTTCATTTGAACTATAAACACGTGTATACAAGACATTAGTGCAACGAGCCCGTTGGAATTAGCCATAGTTGGACTATTATGCGGCTTCTATAATACATTATTATGGAAGCTATTATTGAACGGTTAGATGCAATGCGAATAGGAGACAATCAAGGTGGTTAAAGGAGAGGGGGCATATGCCAGAGGCTATGGACCTTATCAGTGTATATTCGGCTATTTCGATGAGGAGCTCCGTGTTTATATATAGGGTATACAAGAAGGGGATCATAATAATTTATTTGACCTGGAACGTCAATACTCTACCTTATTACAATTATTATTTAGTATTTAATCAAGAAAATGTATATGCTTTGGTTTGACATCTCCCCGCCGTTGATATTTATTTGTCTCAACTTAGGATCTGACGATGGGCGGATAAGAGTGGATCCAGAAGGCTTTATAGGGGAGGTAAAAATTTTTTCTAATGCAATAAATAAATATTACCTTTTGTAATTAAAAAAATATGTATTATAAATTAAAGATAGTCCGAGAAAATTAGCTCAAAAATTATGGTTGGAAAAAGAAGAAAGCTGGAAAATGTTTAAACCACTTCAGATTACATTTAATATTTCAAAACAACGAAATGGAAATAGATATAGTACTAGTTAGCTAGCTAAAAATAATTACAGGAGGAGATAAAAATAAAGAAAAAATTCTATTAAAGATATTGCGATATGAATCCAAAATTTGCCTACCTGACATACAGGAGTATACCATATTTGTCTATGGGGGTTTCGAAATTTTAAAAAATTATTCCCGCCCCAGGAAAATAGAATTTCGGCATGGAAATAATGTATGTGTCTTTCCCACTGTGATTATTTTGTTTAATTTGAAATTCCATTATAAAATTCCAACAGGAAGTACATTTTCCAGTTAGAGATGGACCGACAGACAGGTACTTGGCTATTATATACAGTAGGAACTAAATTATCCGTACTTTCGTCAACCCGCCCAAGAAGCGTCAGGACAATGGGGCATAATAAAAAGTAATATTAATAACGGCGGCTATTCAGTTTTTACCATTTATTTAAATTTTTTGATTTTATTTTTCTCTGTTTTCCCCAATTTTTCCACTTTGTATCTATGTATTATGGGGTATCCGGTTTTTAAATAGTATAGATAATCTAGCTTCTATGTAAATAGATTATAAGGAAGAAAAGAAATTAATGCAAATCCCAAATAGAATAAACATTTTTGATTCACGATTTGAAATCAAAATCTAAAATTGTATTTTAAATATAATTAACTGTTGGTTTGCCCTGTCCCTTGGTGCAGAGGTAAAGAACCCGTTTCACGCACGAAAGATCAGTGGTCGATTCTTGTCAGAGAGACGAAAATTTATTTAAATTATATTAGCTGCAAAATAATATAAATAAATAAAGACGAAGTCTGAATGGCCCCAGATGCCGAAAGAAAAAAAGACTTGGTTTGAGCAATGTGACTTTTTCCCAGACAGACCCCTGATTTCCTGATCCAGGGAAATTGTCCTCTTTAGTCAGTAAAAATCCTGGACTATAATAATTTATAAAAGTAAAAATTTGTTTAAATATGACTTGAATGAATTTTTTGTGGAAGAGAGAGAAAGAGAGACCCCTCAAAAGTCCCAAACAATATTTTTGTTTTTGAATATTTAGTCCACACGCCCCAACAAGAACAATTTTTTTTAAAGGATTCAGAATTATTATTAATGCTTATCTCACCTTTTTGGTGGAAAAATTTTTGATAAAAAGTAAAAATAAAAAAATATAAAAGTTTATATAAAAATATTAATTAATAATTAATTAAATATCCCCCCACCCCCCGTGGTCGAGAAGTCAAAGATACTGACATTGTTAATATTGATAACCTTAAAAGTCAAGGGGTGTGGGTTCGGATCCCAGCTTTCTAAATGATTTAAATAAATATACCATGATCATTGTATAAGTATATATAAGTTTATAACGGATTGTTTATGGCCAGAAAAGACAAAAAAAAATTAAATAATTTTTTTGAATCCAACAAAAAGGCCTAGTCTCTCTTATTTTTATACACATATATGTATATATTATTTATGTATATATGTGTGTATGAAAGTGTGTTTTGTCATCTATTATATTAATATAATTGAGATTATCGACATATATTTATACCAACTGCCCTAAAGTTCTGAAGATGGTCTTGACCAAGATCAAAACCTCAACATAATGAAACAAAATAAAAAGTAATAATATTAGCTGCTATTCTGTTTTCGTCCATCTTAAAAAAAAAAAAGTTTATATAAATAATAAAAAATATTCTCTATAAAATTAATAAAAAGAAATAATAAAAATGGAAAATTTTCTCTTAATCAAAACATGTTAATACTTATTAACTCACCAAAATGTTTATATATTATCCCATAAAACAATAGATTTAAGCTATATAATTTATTATTGCTCATTTTTTTATTTTAAGTTTTTGTCGATTCTACTAATATTTTTAGAATTTTTAAAAATATATTTTGGTAGCTGAAAGCTTATACGTGAACAAAGTGGCGCATAAGTTCGTTTTTGGTTTCTGGTGTCTCTAATGCATTTTTCGATTAATTTCTTCAGAGCTCTTCTCCACCCTTATTTATTAATTTCTACAGTGATTTAACAACTGCGCATGTGAAGTCCGCTCTAAGGGAGCTCGGGAGCAATTAAACGAAAAATCCATTAGTTAGTCATTTCGCTTGCTTAACTTCCAGCAGCCAAAATTATGCACCCTATGGATTTTAAATAACCATATTTATTTATAATATTTTGTTTCCAATTGATTTAAAAGATAGTTTCCCAAACTTTTATTACCTAGCGTCCCCTTTTCAAAAATAAAATCGCTCACCGCTCCCTGCAAATCAAATATTTTATGAGCAAACAAGAAAGGCAAAATTATTTCTATCCCAAATGAATAAACGAAAAGCTTGTTTTGTAAATATGATATCTTGGAGCATGAAGTTTTATTTAATAAAATCGAACATAGAATAACAAATTTAACATAAGATCAACAAAGAATTAAAAATAATTTTATGGTATATGTTATAGAATTAAAAATTTGAAAAGAATGGACTTGGGGCAGTGATGTTATATTGTCCGGCTCTATTTTTTACTTTGATCGCCCCCTTATTTTTATAGAACACCACCCAATTGAAACTGAGCCTATCATCGTCCTCCTGAATCGTTTCAGCGCCCCCTAGGGGGCGATATTCCCCATTTGGACCTATGATTTAAATGGATATCGGATTTATTGGCGATCCTATACTTTCCTCAAGTTTTGAATAATGACAATGTCAACACCTATAATATCTCGTCCACGGCATGACATTTTTACTTTCTCTTAACCATATATGAAATATATGGTGAGAAAGTATTGCGTTTTCAAAAAAATCGATGTCGAGATTTCAATGAAAATACACGTTTTAAGGAATGCTGATTCAAAAAAATTGGCTTCGAAAAATGGTCTCTCTCTCTCTCTCTGTGGGTGTGTGTATGTGTTTGTGTGTGTGAACAAGATTTTTCAAAAACAACGTGAACCTCGAAGCTTTTTAATAAAATCTGCCAGAGTACTTGTACTTTATTGATGTACTTTTTTTCGATTTTCTCAAAATTCGTTCTAACAATTTTGATTAAACATTCATAAATCAATTATTTATTAGATGATCTTTGAAATGTATTTACCCTTTTCTGCCCCACTTTACTGATGTACTCTTTTTATTTTTTCCAATTTTCTCTTAAACCACTCTAACAATATTTATTAAATTTGTTGTACATAATTGAATAATCTTTAAGATGTATTAATCATTTTCCATCTCAACATAGTGTGCGGTTCTCAATTTTGGATTTTAAGTATCCCATAGAAAAGATTTTTTATATACATTAAGTCAAGCTAAGTTTTTATCTCCTGGTAATCCGATATATAAAATTTTATTTAGTCCAATTGGTGTAAATAAATGTTGTAGGATTTTAATAATAATATAGAATAGCCTAGCTAAATATGACTGTTTTTACGACGGCTAGGCTTTTAGGTGGGTGTAGCTTGGGAAAACCTGGAATGTGGGTTCGTTGAAATGAATTTCTAAATAAAAGCAAAATTCGATAATTTTTAATAGATTCTTAATAGAAAGAGTGTAATACCATATGTTCTTTAGAATTCTATTTATAATTGTTCCGTTGATTCTCAAAAGAACTTGACACCGTGGGCCTCATGAGAGTCGAACCCAGAATCTCCAAAATCCTGGTGCCTACGCTTTGACAGGTGATTTTTCAAGCAAGCCCATTTATCTGCTATTCGGATGAAGTTAAATTTGAATAATTTAAACTAAGTGATTAATAATTATATAAAATATTTATATCTCTCAAGAAGCAAATCCTAGACATCTAGTTTATTAAACAAGAGCTTTGTTACTACTTCAGAAGGTGGAGGCAATTTTATTTTAATTATCACCGATTGTTTAATTTTTTGAACGATCATTAAAAATGGCCTCCTCCATTGTTTTTTTTATATTATTTTTAATTAAAATAACAATTGAAATAATTAATATTTTATTATAATAGTATTATTATAATAATATAGTAGTTAATAAAAAATAAAGAAGTGTTATAAAGCGATTTTTAATTTTTTTTTCTTTTTCTTTTTTTTTTTTAATAATAGGCTTACTAAGAAGAGGGAATTCTTAGAATGAATTTATAAAGAAGCCATTGTTTTAAATAAATTAACTTTTCAAAAAAATATATATATATATTAAAAAGAAAATTATTAAAATATGAATCTAGGCCTATTTATTAAAAGAATTTTACTAGGATAATTAATAATAAAATAATTGAAATTAAAAATAGAAAATATTTTTTTTAATATATCATAAAAAGGCAAAATTTTACGAGCCGTTTAGAAGCCAAAGTGATGAAGTTCACTTTTTTATTTTTTTTCAAATTTTAGAGTCAAACATGATAGTAACAAAGATATCATTTATGACGGGGGGGGGGGGGGATCAAAATCAAGAGAAAATGCTAACAAAACCTTTATTTAAAATTTATTTAAAAGAAAGAATATTTGAATAAAAAGAATATTTGAATTCAATTATTATATTTTCCCCCTTTTTTTTTAATCATCTTTTTATTAAAAGTAAATTATTTAGCTTTTTTAGCCACTTTGGCACATAAATAACTTTAGGCATTTATTAATAAATAAATAATTAAATAAATATTCAATACCTTATGAAAGTTGAAGTGAGATTAAACGATGTTATGACCATATTCAAGAGATTAGAATAAATCACAATGCTCACTTAACACTTATCAAACACACTGAATGATACACTATAAAAAAATAAAAACTAAAAAAAATCACTCCAAACAGAGAATAATTTACACTCGATATAAAATGTGCGACGGCCGGCCGCAAACTGACACACGAGTCGCGCTGCGCTTCCCGCCAGCGAGGAGTCGCCTCCCTCTCTTTGGATTCATATCCCCTCCAATCGAGCGCTTTGATACCCTCCCTCCAAAGACACCCCCGCGCGGAGGGAACACAATCCCCCTCGACCATAATTGCCTAGGATGAGATGATAATGAAGTTTGCAGTATTTTTTATATTTTAGTAATCTTATTCTCCTCCCTCATCTCCCTATATTTAAATAAATACATAATAATAAAAACAGGCCTAAATATGTAGATTAAAAAAATTATCGATGTTATTAAACAAGGTCAAGTAGTGCTGATCTTCGGATGGGTGTTTCCGAAGAATAAGACTGTAGAACGCCCATCGGTATTTATCGATATTTAAAACCTAAAAAGGCTCTATATGTAAATTGTAAACTCTAATTTCCCTAAACCTCTATATTTGAAAAAGAGTATAAAATAAAAAAAATTTAGAATAATCAAATAATTTTTCTTTCCAGTTAAATAAATCTGAATTCAGGATTTGATGTTTTTGAATATTCATTTAAAAAAATAGCAACCTCTATTGTTGACATTCTCATATATCACTGTTATATAATAATCTGTCTACTCTCATTTTTTTTATATTCCCACACTATTATAAATAATAGTAAAGGGAAAGTATTATGATCATAAAAAATTTGACCCCTTAATTTTTAAAAATAACTTGACGTTTCACGCCAAAAGGACCCTAAAAATTCTAAAAAAAAAAACTTTATATGTATATGTATGTAATGCTTTTATTTTGGCTTCTATATCTGGAACCACTCACCGGAAAAGGATGAAACTTGACAGTCTTTATATAGCCCTAGGAGTAGCAAAGAAATTAATTATTAAAATTTGGCAGAGAACGGTAAACAAGGCCCCGCAAAATTTTCTCAGCCAAAATCCATTGAAACTCGGTGATAATAATTAAGACGTTTGTCTTCCTGGACCAATTTTCATAACAAACCGCTGAGAGTAAGTAGATTTATAAAATAATTCTAAAAATACGAAAAAAAAATTGAGTATAGGATGATAAACGTCTGTCATCATAGAGAGAAAACTCTGGAATTTTAATTAATCCCTTTGACTTTTTAAATTAAATTTTTTTATATAACTTGTTCGGCATTTGAAGAAATTTACTCTCCGCCCATATTAATTTCTATTAATTGGTAGGCGATATGATATCGTTTTATTTTCAAAGAACGCCCCATAGACTGTAAAGCCCAGTCAACATATCGTTTAAGATAAAACATTTGTGAGATGAGTTTGTGTTTGGTTGGGAATAATTCGCGCCCCCTGAACTCGAACCAGGATTTTCCGCTTTCTCGGCGGGGTCAAGCGCCTTGGTATTAAGGAAGTACGTCAGCCCGAAAGCGGAAAATCCTAGTTCGAGTCCAGAGGTCAACACAAACTCATCTCGCCAATATAATATTTTCAATACAATTAATAAATAGACACCATAACCATAAAAATTAACATGACTCCCCCCCCCCCCCCCCCCCCCCCCCCCCAGGAGTTAAGGGTTTATTTTTATTAGTTCTTTTACGACA
>JAAAKE020090833.1:0-20822 GCA_010014785.2 Anisolabis maritima | reverse complement strand
GGGGAATGATTTTTTTTGTTAGGATTGAGGGTTTTAAAGCCTTTAATTTAAGGCTTTTCCCTCAAAAAAAAAAAAAAAAAAATTATAAATTACCTCAAGAATATATTTATAATTGTATGGATGCTTTAGTCTGTTAGTGACCTTGTCACTCTTCAACATGGCTTTGGTTCTAAGTAAAAATTTGGAAAATTTAAATTAAATGATTATAAATTGCATACAATGAAATAAGAATAAGGGAGGGGTTTCAAACCTCCCCTCATTGGTCGTCAATAAACTTTATAAAATAAAAATTTTAATTATTCTTATACAATAAATTTTCTTACAGTTATTTTTATAGTCAATTTGTTTTGTTAAAAAAATTTAAACTCTTGTTTGATTTAAAACTATTCTTTCTAAATTTATATGTATATAAATTTTGAGCCTCCCCCCCCCCCCCATACGCCATTGGCTATATATGAGCAAATATATATAATATATATATATGATGAAACACAAAATAAAGGAGAATGAATATTTTTATATGGTAGAATTTTATATCTCTTTTTATAAATTTTTTAAATTTTTATTTGGAAAAGCGTAGAGAGGTTGATCTATGATCTGGAATATACACAGAGCCATAGAACTTTTTTGTATACATTTCTATTTTCTCTCACATCTGGTGAGTACATGGTTGGCAATTTTGACTTACCCGAACTAAGACCGGCGTTTCTTCTTTCCTCTCCCTTGGGTTTGCTCTCTCTCCCTCTCTTTCTGTCGCATATTTAACTTTTCAGGCCCAGCCGGAATTAAGAGAAACATACAATGGAAACAGATCATCGGATCAATCTTATTTTTGAAAGTTAATAAATTCATTTGGCGAAACAATATAAATACCAAATAAATAAATTATTTTGCGGTTGAGAACAGCAGTTTTTTTTAAGGGGAGCCGCCATAAATAAAAAAAACCGCGGAATGTTCAAGTGTCTGTTACAAGATTGGATGTCTCGCATCCACTTTTGCCACATTCCAACCTCTGACCCAAATAAAGGAGCCATCAGATGTCTTTTTTGCTGATTTAGATGCTTCGGTAGAGTCCAATCAACCATTTCTGGTTTCTCGTATCCATTTCCACCATCGCCACTTTCGTCTACCTGTCGGACAACTTCTGGGTTTCTTTCTATATACATCAAAATTTGATCGATTTTATTTAATTCTTAATTATTTACTACTGGGAATGCAAATTGAAAATCTCTATCTAGAAAGAAAAGTATATAAAAAATCAAATTTAGGATCTCATTTCATTATCCATCACACGATCTTTCAGATTAATTCAGTCTGCCATTTTAAATATAGAAATGAGATAATTTTCCGTAGTGTAAATTATAGAGGACTAAAGTTCTTCATGTTCAGGACCCGTTACAGATAATTATAGACTATCGGTGCAATTAAAATCAATTAGTATCCACCATGAATATCTATATCTCTATTAGATTGACTAGAAGGGGTTTGGCTAATCCATTCTTGATATTCTCTTTCATACAATGTTGCAAATTGGAGATAGAGATCTTGAAGAGTAAATAAAAATATATGAGTCAAGAATAATACAAAACTTAAAATACCGAGGAAAATGTCGCCTAAGAGTTTTTCAAAAGAAATTCAGTCAGAAAAAATTTCTCTTTATCTATTAATCTGATAAAAATGATATCCATAAAAAAAATAGTTCATTTTAATTGTAATATTAATTTTTTTTTTCTTTTGTTTTAGATACTCATCTTCGAATTTAAAGATTCTCCTTCTAAATTTTTTTAAGGACTAAAGTTCTTTATTGGTAAGTCAAAAACTTTTTAACAACTTGACCTTTGTACTAGAGAGAAAAGAAAGATATAGACGAGAACCGTTACCCGTTTATATTTATTTGATTGGATTTTTTTAATCCATCTCATTTTATTCTTTATTTGCAAATAAAATGATTGAAGGTAAAACCAAAAACGAAATGGGTGGTTTAATTTTAATTTTATGAAGATTTTTTTTTATAAAATTTATTTTAAATAAAGTTATTTTATAACAGGCACCTTATGAGGAATTTTTAAATGATTTGATAGGAATTTTAAAGATAATAATTCCTAACATCATTGCATTATCGAGAAGAGAAAGGGCTTGATATAGGAGGATTCGTTATCGGATCTATATATTTATTATTTATTTTCTATATTTATTTAAATTAATTGGTAACCAATATAATTTAAATACGATTAAAAAAATCTTTATTTCTATTCTTTTCTCTCTCCTATATCCGCTCGGATGTATAAATGGAGAACATATTAATTGTTTTCATATTCATATTTACTTTTGATATTTATAAACAATCTCGATTGTAAATATGAGAAAACATGGGAACATCTGGCGATTTCACTATAACAAAGAAAAAAATTAATATTTGCAAATATAATGATGAATGAATATTAAAAATTAAATTTCGCAATTTTTTTATGACACCTATTTAATAACGTGTCACTCATTTCCAAGACACATCTTCTTTCTCTTCATTCATTATTAATACTAATACTTCAAAAATATAATCACGAAAATGATTTTTTTCTAAGCAATTTATTTTAATGGAGTATCAATTTGCATTAGGTTACAAATTAATATTCTTTCCTGAGTATATGTTTGGTAAATTGGTTTTTGTGATTTCGGGTCATTAAAGAAGAAATAATTGAATGATTTTGCGACTATCGGTTGTTGTGAAAGATATAAGTAGCACCAAATGTAGAATCAAGTGTTTGCTTTGGTTACGCAAATTCCAAAATAGAAATAATATTTAATAATTCTTAAGATTTGTTCCTATTTTGTTTATATCTAACGAGAGAGCATCTCGCCATGTCGCTTGGTGCTAGATAGAGGTCTTCATGTACCAAAGGTCAGTGGTTGCTTCTCGTCCTAGCGAAATTAAATACAAATAAATTTGGAGTCTAAATGGCCTGTGATACGGAAAAAGAGTTCAAAAAAAGAGCATCTCTACTCCCTTCCTCCAATATATAACAATAACAGCTAGTTTACTTTTTTTTTTATTATTTTTATCTAAAATTCCGGTTCGTCCTCAATGAACTGGATATCACTCGTATAGTTGATTCTGATGTAAATGTAGATGAGATGGGAGAAAAAAAGCAGCTCAAGCTAAGTCCCCCTTATATCAATTTATTTCAATTGGCCCTAACCGTCCTCAGTGCAATGGTGGACCTTCTTCTGACCGAAGTAAAAATGGTTTGGAGAGACGAGGGTCGACCATTTAATTACGTTATTATATAGATATATAGATAAACTCACTTGTGAAGGCACGTAATTAAATGGTCGTCCCTCGCCTCTCCAAACCATTTTTACTTCTGTCAGACGAAGGTCCATCAAGATACCATATCTTGCACTGAGGACGGTTCGACATGTGGCCAACCGAAATATTTGTAATAAATTGATCTAAGTTAGTTTATTATTTAGCACAAAGGAATATAGGGAAATAAAAAATTTTCTGTTGCTTTTTAAGTTTTTCCCTGACTTTTGACCTGAATAATTGTTATTATTGTTTTAAAAAATATCAACATTTTTTCATGATTCAAAATAATTTTCATTAAAAATTTGTAGAAATGGAAGTAATGAAATTTAGGACTCATTCATTGTTCAGGTTTTAATGTATAAGAGCAATGCGTAAAGTTTAAAACATTGTCCATAGGTAAATAGCATTGGCCTCAAAATTTCTTACTAAAAACTGTGCTAAAATGCACTTTAAAACTCTTTTTAACGTCAGTTTATCTCTTTGTGTTTAAACAAATGATGTCTTATGAACTGCACTTATCCATTAAAACATTAGCACTGAATGAGCTTTTAATATTATCTCAAAAAAAAAAAAAAAAAAAAAAACTTGGCTAAACTCCCCGTTATTTTTTATTTATTTCAAAATAATATTTTAAAAATTCCACAATTCCACAACGCTGATAGAAAATAATTGGAATAAGATATCTAAGTTATAAGAAATTAAGTCTGTGGAAAATGTTTTTTTTTTTTACGCCCATATAGAAATAAATTTCAGACAAATTGTTCATCATTATTAAAGAACGGTTAACTACGCATCTGCTGACGTCAATTTTACTACTTTCATTCCCTCATTATTTCGTTCCTTTAAATACAAAAGAAATGTATCCCATACTAATTATTATTATTAAATATTTTTTTGAACGTTATTAATGAAGTATTTAGTCCAAGCAGTCTCTCTAATTGGAATTCAAGGTGAATAATATTATGATTTGTAAAAATGATTCTCGGGGGACAATGATGAGGGCGTGGGGAGTTCGACGCTCTCAAAGTGTGAATATTGAAGGTTACAAAGTTCTCTAAGTGTTAGTTAGCACGTGCTGAAGAGCAGACCGCCCATTAAGGCCTACACATTCACTACATTTACACACAGGCACACACAAGAGAAAAGAGAGCGTATGCAATCAATAGGAAACCCAATGGGCCCATTGCAATACACAAAGACCTGGAGCGTTATTTATTTACTCAATGATTGTGTTTAATCGCACCCAGAGGCCAATCAATCCGATGAGTTATTCACTCATGTCAGTCGTCAATCTTATTATATCGTCATTTTGGAAAAAAAGGCGGGAATTCATTAATTAAAAATAATTCAACTTAATAATTTAGGGGTTAATTACCTTAAGAGATGAAGAAAAGTAGAGATAGATACTAGGGCGGAGGTGAACCACAAATTAATTTAAACAACTGTTTTCTTTAAAGACAGAACTGGCTGAAACGTCAAATTCTTCGAGTCCCCTGGTCAGATAAAATTGATATCCCTAAAGATTTTTCCAAATATTTTAAAACCCTGGGAAATTCGCAAAAACACAAGTCAATCTGATAATTTAAAAAAAAAATTTAATTTTTTATACTTTTGAGATATTAATTTTTTCTTAAGAATTAATTTTTTTTCAGGAAAAACTCATTAATTAAAGGCATAAAGTCTCCCATCACGTGACAGGGAAGCATTGCTCATATTGATTGTAAATGAAAAGGGGTTCCGATCCCAAGTAATCCGATGAAAATTTATTTAATTCATTTGGATATAAATAAATATATTATATAGTCTATATGGCCTCAGATGCTGAAGACTTCAAAAAAACGCTCAAATTCTAAAAAAAAAATTATTTCCCGGTTACTGGAGTATCGGGCACTGAAAGCACTCCTAACCCATTGCTTGTTTCTGCCCCCTTCTTTCTTCGCCCTACTCCCGCGCTACGGGGTCGGCACAACTCGCTGGCCATTTCCCGCGGCTTAATTGGAGAGGGTGACCCCCTCTCTTCTCGTTTCATCAATTTTCATTTTATTAGAAATTAATTTTAAAGCTAAACAAATTTTTTATTTGTTTATGAGAAAAATGGATATATTCAGCATCTGAGACACTTGGCCTACTATTTAGTATAATAACGACATTCATGTCCTTGATATTTATTAAAAGATTATTTTTTATAGAATTTATAAAACAAATTTTTATTGATAATGAAATAGAGAGAAGGTAAAAAAAAAATTACTGAAAAAAGCCTTGCTTTCTAGTATTTATTTATTTAGAGAGAATATAATTTACAATGATAAACAAATTATGTTAAATTTACTTAATGTCATTTAATTTGTATGAACATGCAGAAAACCTAATAAGGCATTTCACGAGATGTTTAGAAATTTTTTCCAGAATAAATTGAATAAAATATAAAATTCAATTCAATAAGAAACATTTATTTTATTATCATTCGACCTTATAAACATAAAAATATTAATATATATTCGTGTTTATTATGAACCCGTTATTTCTAACCAAATTTATTAATATTATCAACTAAGTTTTCTGCACTGTTGTCTTGTATTTAAAAAATTTTTTAGTGAATTTATTTCTTCTTCATTATAAATTAACAAAAACCACTACAATAAAGAGTGGAGGCGGGTCTAGGAGTTAATTTTTTTAGTAATATAATAAGGCATATATATATCTAGAAGAATGATCATGATTGTATAATAACTTAAGATGGCAAAGGTCTTATGCCAACTTTGCAGATATTTCGGTTTCACGAGGGAACATTTTCATTTGTTACATCGCGATTTGAAATTTCTTTGCATTAGTTAGTTAATTCACCTATTTTTAAAATTTAAAATTTAAATAGTCTACTTCTCTTCTATGATTGGTTGTCCTCAAACGAGGCATTTTCGGATTCTTATAACTGTTAATACTTCTCTAAAGCAAAAATTTATTTTCTCCAAAATATCTCTCACTACTCATTTAATAATTAAAAAAATTCTTACTAATCTACAAGAAGAGATTATCCCGCGCCCGGTATTTCTCCTGTGTATCCCATCAGCTAGATCTTATTTCTCCTATTACCGCACCTTTCGTTCCGCAAATAGCCCGATTACAAGTGGATACATAGAAAAAAAAAAAAACACTTTATTGCTGGGAAAGGAAGGACTCTCTCTCTCTCTCTCGATCTAAATAAAAATTTCCTCATGATTTGATTATTTGGCCATAGATGTATTTGTGAATGTTTCATCCCTGACACTTACAAATCTGATTTTTTACTTGCTAAGTCCTTCGTGTTTTTTTAAATATCTATTTAAATCCACAATTGAAAGAGGAATATAAATTTACATTGAAACAAATTTTTTATAGTTAAATATCATCATTATAATTCCCAAAATATTAATAGATGTTTTTCAATTATATCAAAATTGCAATTCATTATGATATAAATTTAAATATGAACATTATTAAATAATCAATTTGAAAATCAATCAGTGAGCTAAAACACATTAAATCCGACCTTATAGTTTATTAATCGAGGATACTTTCGAACTTTTTTTTCATAATGCTATCTAATCGCAACTAATTAATTTTTAACGTGTTTTTTTCTAAGTACTCAGCATTCTCTCTCTCTCTCTCTCGGTCTAAATAAAAATTTCCTCATGATTTGATTATTTGACCACCCTGCAATATTTAAATAATAGATTTCAAACATGAATTGCACAGCCTTGACGTCAATCATGGTGTCAGTTAACAATAGTTGTTTATTTTATTGTTAGAATATATCTTGCTCATCAATTACAAAATAACATATACTGTAACTATACGACTAACTTTCATGCATAATATTTCTTCATTTTAATCCTGAGCACAAAAAAAAAATGAATTTAAAAAAAAAGTCGTGTTTATTCTTTGCTTGATAATCGGCCTTGAGGTTTATTTTGATTGTATCATTTTAATAAGAGAAAAAATTTCATCTATAAAGCAATAAGAAAAGACTGATAATTTAATGAAGACAAAGAGAAAGACTGACATATAGAAAACAGAAGAAATGTTTTATTTAGAGATTTAAAAAAAAAAAATATTTTTTATATAAATTCAAATTTTACATACTTTCTTGCCAGATTATATATCGTGTGTATTTATCATTGATAAGAAAAGGAGCCTCCATTATCAAGTTTACACCATTCAGTATGATTTCATTCCTACCAAATTTTATATTAAAATAAAGATCCCTCTATGAAGAATTACTTGACTTGACCTGATCCAATTTCATTCAAAAAAATTTTTCTGGATACATGCCTGACTGATCAATAATATTTATTTTAGGGGAAAAAAATAAAAAATAATTTCCCTTTCTATAAAAAAGTATGATTTAAAAATTAATGCGCGTTAGTAAAATAATCACACCTTTTGCTGATATTATATAATAGTATATATAATTATTTCAGGCTGCTCATTTGATTTCTAATTAATTGTTAAGTCATCCTGGAAGAGGAAAATCATATTTATACTATTGGTAAGTATTTTGAAGTCTCTTTAACAATATTCGAGAGAGCTCATATCAAAAACAATATATAAATATATATTTAATTATAAAAAATATTTTTCAAAATCTAACTAAAATTATTTCTTGAGAGAAAAAAATTTAGTCTAGAATTAGGAACTTTTATTTATTTATTTTTTTTTTTTACAAAAAAAGAAATATTCATGTGAAACATTTTCTTTTTTGCATTAACTTCAAATAGGGTAAGCATAATTTTAGAGAGATAGAATTTTTTTGTTTAGAATTTAGATTATTTATCATTTGATAATTTTTTTGCTAGATACTTTGTGGCAGCTTTAAAACTAGTTTTTTTCTTAGTTAACATACAATGTACAAATACATTCAAAAGAGAACGGATGTTTTTGGAATGGGTAGTTCTTAGGAAGTGAGAGGCCTGCAACTTCCCCACATCGCCCTCAAGTGGTTTAGAGAGACTAGTAGCCATGGAAGACTAGATATATTACAGATTTATTTCGGGGTAATAAAAATTTTATTACTTTTATTATTAAAATTTAACTAATACTTTTTGAAATACATTCGATCTTTTTGCGATACCCTGTATAAAAATATCATTGGTTTTGGTGGAGGGAGTATTTTGAACCCCTGTCTGATCTGAAATTGATTCCAGAGAAAGTTTGCGTGTCACCGGTGCGAAGATGGTCGATCGGTCACCATCCATCTCACTGTCACAATAGAGCGAGAGAGACAAACGTGCAAAATAGGGTAACCCGCAAGAAGTGCGTGATTGCGTGAGTGAGCGTGTATGCCTGTCGATGAATCATCTTCACGCCTGACCTCGAAATTAAAACCCCTCAGGGTAGAGGAAACGAAATAATCCAAATTGCCAGTCGCGAAAAAAATAATTAAATTTTCTTACATTTTGTTGAGAAGAAGAGTAGCCAAATTCACAATTTGAATTGTGGAGAATAAACATGTGGATTAGGACACTACTTCTTAATACTTCATATTTAATTGAAATAAAATTTACACCCAGGTGTTCGTACCTAGTGAATATGTTAATTAACGACCCGTATAAAAATTAATTTAAAATAAATCAGGCTTTTTTCACTCCTCCAATCCATCCATTGCACAGATCCTACTCTGGAACGCATGCGATCTGGGGATGGGTTTTTGATTGCTTACGACCCTGGATCACCTGCTTACTAATGAGAATATGAGTTTGGATCGCCTTCTAGAGATAGGATAGGTGTAGCACCTATCCTACGGGATGCGAACGGCAGCCCCATACCTTCCAGAGAAAACGGATTGGAGGTAGTGTGAATGTTGCTTTTATTACGAGTTATGAAATAAAAATTTTCTTGGAATTGTTCTCTTTGTTTTGACTCTACTTCAATCAATGTTATTTCCACAATCCACGGAACACTCGAAACGACTCGACTAAACTAAATGATCAATCTAACTTTAATTAGATTTTTAAACTCATTTGGATTTATTTGGGATTATACTTTACTCCTGTAATCTTTTGTTTATTTTATCCTATCCTTAACCGATTTCGAAGAAAATTGATATGATACTTTAAATAATTAAGCTTAATCGGATTTGAGCCATAGTTTAATTAATTGAAAGCTGAATTGTGAGTGATTATTTCCGTTAATTTTTATTTCTAAGACCAAAGAGGTTTTTGATTTCTAGGATCAGTAAAATTAAGGACACTTGTTTCTCTAGATTTCGCATTTCCTGATTTAGACTTTTCTCGCTGATAGCTTATGTTAAGTGAAGTTCCTTTCTGACTGATAATTTTAAATTAATCAGAAAAGTAAATGACAAATTAAAATAAATAAAATACTTGTCTGAGTGGTGATTTATTTATAAACGTATTTAAAACAAAAGGAGCTTAGATATTTGAACTCGTGATCTTGTTTATAAGTGATTATAGGCCGTTTATCTTTTGTCTGTCTGTCGCGTGCCTTGCCATATAAAAACGGCCTATTTGTTTTTTATTTTTTTCGCCTCGCGTTCCTTCTCAATAGGCGACCTCTTTTTTTATTCTATTTATTTTTCTCGAATGGTCCATTATGGATTTTCCCGAAATGAACAGATTCGCAATTTATCACAAATATTGTTTTTTCTAAATTCGAAACGCAACCTTTTATTGGCTGAAGTTGATTTGATAATCCTCCTCTCTCCCTCCCATATGAAATAACTCCATCTCTTATATATCTAATAATACATTTAGGCTATTTGGTGCCTAAACGGGAAATGTAACGGCGGGTCTTTATATTTTCTTACACACGATCAAAGCAGCCGGGTTGATTCGATTTTTCACTGATCCCATTTTCATGGCTAAAGGGATCGGCTCTTCGGCCCTTTTGCTATTCTGAACCCTATCTCCTCCCATGGCAATTATTTCTTTGGTTAGGGATTTCTCAAAATATAAATGAATAAACACAATAAAGAGTGATTTCAAGTATAAATATTGAAATTTGGCCTCTTTGATTTTAAATGAATTTTCAAAAAAAAAAAAGAATATACAATTTTTAACCAGATTTAGGCCTATAACCGAGTTACAAAATTTACTGGTTAAGAAAGAAGAATAAGAATGATTTGCAGATGGCAGGCATGATTTTTTAGTTTGAAAATATTAGGCTGAGGTTTGGGCCTCGATATAGGCCATCCTCAAGACCCAGTCAAAAATTGAATATAAATACAATATATATGACAAGAAAATATAAAATATGTATGTGTTTGGGCGGGAAATCTCAATGAAAGATTGTAATCATATTCAATTTTCGACTATTATCTGACCTGACGATGACTTTGATCGAGATTGAAACGTCGCCCCAATATTTTCAGACGAAATAATCTTAGTTACCAGTCTCTGCATCTCATATCCTATCAAATAAACTTCCACTACAGAAATATTTCCATTAAATTCCAAATTTTGCTCCTAAATTGAGGATGGAATTTTATTCATTTAACCAATGAAATTAGACCCACATAATTAATTCTATTAATCTCCATCGATTTATTAAAAGAGAGTACAACTTTATATAAACATGGATATTTAATAGATAATAATGAGATATGTGCCGATTATTCATTATTGAAAATGTTTTTTTTTTTTTTGTCTTTTGGGATCTGAGGCCATTTAGGCTCCGTCCTTATTTATTTATATTAATTGGGAGCCAATATAATATAAATAAATTTTTGATGATCAGGACGGGTAGCGAACCACTGACTTTGGATCGTGAGGCGAGACCTCTACCTCTGCACCGCGAGGAAAAGTTAAATAAAATAAAACTAATAATAGGCCAAAAATCAGTACTATTTGATTTATCGATTTAGTCTAATAAATAAAATTGAATACTATTCTTCACTTCGCAAAATAATTAGATAAAAATATTTCGATATCTTATTTAAAAAGGGATAAAAAGTTATTTTTTTTAACATTTAGCTTAAAAGTTATTTTTTTTTAGCTTTTTTTCATTCCTTTTTTGCTCTCCCTGATCCAACGATTTTTTTTCTTTGTGCTCTTATCAGATTAAGAAAAAATGTAAAAGTTTCTTGAATGACTGATATTAAAGAAATATCAAGTAAAATAATTTTAATAATAACATCTACCTGAAATTTGATAAATTTCCAAAACTAAATTTTTTTGACTGAATTTTTAAATTTGACTGGTGAATGCATTTAGTATATAAATCAAAAACAATAATTTTTCAACTTTTTACTATGAATCTTATAGTACTGAAGAATATGACTTAGGGCTAATTTAATTTCAGAAATGCAATGAGGAGAAATTAAATAGGAAATCAATTTTTTTATTTGACTTCGCTTTGGGCACAAAACGGGGCATTTCTCAGGATAATTAAATGTCACTGCTCTGAAATTAAAATATTAAGTAATTTTTTATTAAATTTTATTCTGCCTGCATTTCTGTTTATTAACAATGTTAATGATAATAATTTATATTTTATAAAACTTAAGGAGTAGTGAGTATGTTATGAGTTATCCATTCTAAGTAGCATAAGACATTTCTTCCACCCCCCCCCCCTCCACCGCCTTCATGTCCTTCAGAGCAGCTTACTTTTCCTCTTAGGCCGACAAATGCCGACCCCGAATTATGAAAATAATAAAATGAAAAATAGAAATTATATTTCCTAAAGTAAAAATATTTTTCCACTTAATATTATTATTATTCTTAATTTTAAACGAAAAGGAGAAAAACAAAATTTATATACATTTTATAATAATTCTGGAATATTTTTCTATTATAAATAGAAGACTAAGGCTGAGTTATTAGTCCTGAGAGAAGGCACAAAAAAATATACACATTTGGCAACTTCTATTTCATGAGCCAAAAAAATTTGAATAATATATTTTCAAGTCACAGTCAGATTTCATTATTAAAAATACTATATTCGCTGGTTTATGAGCTGAAATCGGTAATTAGAAAATACTCGAGTATTATTTCTTAACACGAAGATAAACATTGAAATTGGGACAAAAAAGGAAATCAAAGGGAAAATCAGTTTTAAGTTGAAATTTTTTTGAAACACTTTCCTTGCTTAAAAAATGAACCGCAAATCGTCGACAAACGAAGATTGAGAAACACTTGACCATAACTTAGAGCACAGTTGTTTATTTTTTTTTTTTTTTTTTTTCAAAAATCGATTTCGTTTTTAATAATTCGGTTTCAGTGAACAATCACATTTGTCTCTTCTTTTTAGTAGGAAGAGAGACTCTCTCTGCCCGGGGGCTGTTTTCGTCTGGTGGGTTGGGGGTTTGCAAATTTGATTTCGTCCCACAACACAAGGGAGAGGGAATAAGTGTGCGGTGTCTCTGTTTGCGGGGTTCGTTATTTTCATATTGATTTCTGTCCCTGGGCCTTGTCTCGTCTCAGGCTGACCGCATGCTTAATTGGCGCTCGATTTGGGCCCTTTTCGTGGGCCCACCACCACCAACCCTGTTAGCTTAAGCCCTCCTGTTGTAAACTGCAATTACGTGCCTTAACTATCCCTAAAATATCCCTGGAATAGTTTAAGCTTGCTTGTCGCTATGAATTCATTTTGCATTTCTCGTTTAAATTGAGAACCCTGGCTTAGTTAATCAACTTGCTTCCAGCTTTCCCTTTAAAATTAAACATTTCAAGTCTTTCTTAAATTTCATTTCCATTTATTATCTTGTATCACCATATAGACCCATAGAAAAAAAAAATAATTCAGTCACTATTATAATAATATTTGATTTTTATTTTCTTTTAAAATATACAGAGAATAAATCATATCTATATACATATTCAAAATCTTGACTAAAGGGTTTTTTTTCTCTTTTCGGCGTCTGAAGCCAAATAGACCGACTATAATCAATTTTAATATAGTATTTACAATATTTATTCAAATTTATTTACACCAATTGTTATACAATTGATTTAAATAAATTTTCACCGGACTGCCTGGGATTAGAACCCACATTCTTTGGCTTTTAAGGTTATCATTAGTGACAAGGCAAAAGGGGCAATAAAAAACAAAAAAATATTATTCAAAATAAAATAAATAGAAAAGTAGAATAAAATTCAAAAATTTGATATTGTCATTATCAATCTTGTGTATTGCGTTTTTGTCGAAATCTCGAGACATAACTCCAAAAATATTCTAAGATGGGTTCTATTAGACTACATACAAAATAAAATACAATAAATAATATTTATTTGTTAATAATATTTCACAAATAAAATAAGTAAAGTAATTGCTCGAGCTAAGACTGGCATTTTTTCTACTCCTCTTCCCCCTCCCTTCTAATCAAGCGTCTGATTGTCTAACTTGCTCTCTCTCCTTCTGACTTTTTTGAAGATGCTTTTTTTTCTCATGGCTGTTGATGCATAAGTAAGTAGCTAAGGATGAAATAAAAAATATTTTTTTTATTTATGTTTATCTTCGACGTTTCGTGTCGCACTTCGCTTCCTTTTTCAGGATGGATAAGTTGTCAAAATATTAATACAGATAGTATAAAATTGATAGATAATAACGTGTTTTTTTTAAATAATTCCCAATAATAACAGTATTTTGATTGATTTTCTTGATCTCTTTTGACTCATTAGACAAATTATCCTTCCTGAAGAAGAAAGAAGGAAGCGATGTTGACCAAAACTTCAACGATAAGGAGAAATAAAAAAATACTTTTTTCATTCTTTGGCTGCCTTTGCCCTATTTATAATTTTTGTCCTCTGGATTATGGGAAAAGGACAAGAAGTCTCACTATAAATTTATAATTCTTCACCAAAAAAAAAAAATTTTAAATTTGAGCCTAGTATCTTCTTATAGCCCGGATAAATACGCCTTTCATGTCTTTTTCATATTTATATACAATTCCACCTGGAATCACTTTTTCTTTAAATACAATTTAAATTCATCACCATCGCTTTCCTATCGTAAAAAGACAAATACTCTAAGTATAAGCTCTCAATTATATTGTCACTCATCAGATAAGTAAAAATTTTTATAAACGGTGTAGTGTTTTGGGACCCGCATGTTCTGCCATTCGCCTCCTGACTTTCATGTTGTTTGCTTGTCACTTGATATCTTTATATAAATAAAATTTACTTTTATTTTTATAATGATGAATTTAGAATGTTGAATAAATAAAATAGCGATATAAAAAAAATTTTAACATCTTAACATTTTATCGTGAGGATTTGAAATAAATGTTATTTCAATTTAACCAATTCGATTTTTACATCTTAAGGAAAAGTGAAAGACTGATAAATATTTTAAAGAAAATGTTTGCTAGACATGGAATATCCTACGAACAAAGGACCTGCAGAATCGGCCGAAAATGAATTTTAAAGAAAAGCGAAGATCCATACCTGGGCTTATTAGTTTATTGTAATACCGTGGACAATTACTGATGAGGAGAAATATGCCCATTAGTGAAAATCATCTTAAGCTTTATATTGCAGACGACCTTTAAGTACAAGATAAAATGAGAAATTTTTTTTTAAGGAAATTACAACCAAAGACATAATGTTAAAATAACGAGCAAATTGAAACCTGGAGATAGGGTCTGGGGAATAGATCGAAGCCCTGAAGGGAGGACGATAAAGGAAACCGAATACTATAATAATTATTTAATACGAACATCCAATAATCACATCATTCAAAGGAATAGAAAATTTTTACACCTGTTGCCAGAACCTTCGAATGATATAATGCGAAAAGAAGAGAAGTGAAGAAAGAAAGCTAAGCTACGTGACAATTGCGGGCACCCAACCGATTTAGTTATTAATTGTAAACTTTCATTTTGGTTTTTTTATTGCCATTTACTTAAAAAAAAAGAGATATGTGGAATTGGTTATTGTTATTTTGAGATGTTGCTAATTATTATTAAATAGGGTGGTATTCACATTATTTATGGTTTTCATTTTCTCTCTTTAATTTATTTAAATATTATACAAAGGCCATTTTGACTTGAGAAACGCACATCAATGCTTGATCAAGTATTCATGGCTATTGGCGCTTATTAATCTTCTAATATCCTTAATATTAATAAAAAAATATTAGAAGAAAAAAGAAAAATTTTTATTTTCTATTTTTATGAGAGGAGGGAAACTCTTCTACTGTTGATTTTTTATTTCAAAATTGAACATGAGAGTTTCCGATCTATATTGTCTATTTCATATATGGCTGATATTTGTCCAAGTGTACATGAGGATATTGCGCATGCGCACTTGACTCGAGAGATGACCTCTGAGCGCTTTCTCTGCCGGCATGGGATAGAGGAAGTATAGGCCTAGGCGTTCCACTTTAGTCTGAAATGTTTGAAACCGTGCACTAATGCCCGTTTGATAACTAAACGTTCTAATGCAAAATTTATTATTTACATGATTGTCAGCCAGATAAACTTACAGAAACTTCAATATATTTTATTTTTAATTAATTTAATTTCTCGTCTCAACTAATTAAGGAATTTAACAAAAAAATCATGTTTATGAATTTATTATTTTGGTTTGATTTTTTTTTTTTTTTTTTATAAACGATATGCTTGTTTTTTTTTTTGTTTTTTTGTACTATTTTGTTATCATGAAGATAATAAATATAATTGTAGTGTTGTTTTATTTAAATTTGATAAGAAATACTGGTTAAATTAAAGACCTAGATATCGAATTGTGTTAGAAAGGTTTAGTTTTTGTTTGAAGAAAAAATTATTTAAAATATTTTTCATTTTATAAATTTTTTTTTTATCATTAATTAAAATAGACGCAAAACAAGACAAATTTCAAATAATGGTGTATTTTAGAATTTTTTTTTTTGAGATTTTATTTTTTTATTTCAAAAAATGAGAATGGATATAGTTCACACAAATATGGTTTAAAAAAATTCAATATTCCTCATTCCTCAGGAGATATATGAATGTTTTTAACATAACATTATACTATGTGTATCAAAAATAAGTAGTCAAACTCCATTTTTTTTTAAATCAATAAATAGGAGAGCCTCATAAAATCCAAAAATAATAAATTTTATAGTATGTAAACATAATTTTATAATTTTGGTTTTCATGTACAATTTTTGATACGCATAGATCATTTAAATTCTTGAGAATTATTTTTTTTGCTAAGAAAATAAAAAACCTCACTGACAGTCGGGTTAATACGCTTAATACAACTGAAATTGTTTCATAAACCCAACGAAAAGGCATTCTGACACTGATTAGTTCGCCACTTTTCACATACCATAAAATATTTAATTAACTTGATAAGGTTAATATTTTAGACTTTTTCGGAATCTAAGTCCCTTTAGATCCTCTCCATATTTAGAGTCCCTTAGAGCAGAACTGAAACTTGTTTCTTGATCCAAAGGTCACTGATTCCTGTCCTGAGTCTATATAAATTATATTGGCTACCTATTAATTTAAATAAAAACGGGTCCTATAAGCTCATATGCCTATAAAGATTTTAAAAATTGGTAGTCAATATAATTTAAATAAATTTTATTGCTCAGGTCGAGAGCCAAGAATCAAGACCTCTACTTAATGCTCTAAGGATTCTGGGTCTAGAAATATTTTAATCCTAAAAAATACATAAGGATTCATTAGATGCTTTGCCAAACCCTTTTTCTGGTTAATTATTGAAGTGTGAAACATAAAGATATGTTATACTCTTTGGTCCGAAAAATTTTGAACAAGAAACAATAAAAAAATAAATAAAATAAATTATCCATTTTTGGAATTTTTGCCAAGGGACAAAGCTTTAGCCGCTTAAGTATTTCTCGTTCCTTCTACTTCCGTGTCTCATAAATTTTTTATTTATATGAAGAATTTAAATTTTTACTTGAAATTGGAGTTTTCAACATTTTTTTTACATTCTGTTAAGCAATAAAGGGAAATGGAAATCGCAGAGGTGGAAAAAGTATTTTCTTTTCTTCTTTTATAATAAATTATAATTATCTTTAATAGTTTCTTTCTCTTGACGTATAGATATTTTAGAGGTTCGGAGTGGCCAGGAAGAAAGAAAATTTTATATTAAATAAATACATATACTGCCTTGGAGAATTTTTCTGAATACGATCTTTTCGTTACACTCATGCAAATTTGTTTCCAAATGATGCTTTTTTATTTATTAATTTTTTGTTACATATTAGATATTCTCAATTTTTGTACTCTTGACTTAAAAATTCTTCAAATATTCTTTTAAGTTACTCTTTTCTTATTTTTTCTGGAAGACACTGGGTGTATGTGGCTGTCATACAAAGTTGGATAGATCTAGGCGTTTTCGTAATGGAGGAAAAATATTTTCTTTTTTTAAATTGAAAAATATAAAATTGATAATAAACCTTTGCCCTATAATAATAAGTGAGCCGTTCAATATTCATTTAGAAATTAGGAATGGAAATGACTCACTTAGAAGGCAGGGGGAGTATTATTTTTATAATTATTTTCAAAAAGTCATATTTATTTTTATTTATTAAATATTAGACTACCCGCTATTATTATTATAAAAAAAGGCTAATTAATATATATCATAATATTCCTCTATAGGCCTAAAAAAAAAAATAATTATTTGATTGTTTTTTAAAAAGAATAAATGTTTTAAGTGTCAACTATTCAATCTCCCCAATTGAGCTTAAATGTCAACTACAGCTGATTTTTAACAAAAGTCCGTGAAAAATTCCCCGCTGTGAGGGACTTCAAAACCCTATTTTAAATTCATTAATGGCACAATCCAAATGGAATGGAATTTTATAGGAAAGGTTTTGAATTGAATAGAATTACTTTATTTATTAATATCATTAAATAATTTATTAATTGAAATTCAGGTGGGTTTATTATTTTATAAATATTAGCACAATCGAATGTTCTAGTAATATTTTCACGATTTATTTTTTTTTTATTAGAGATAAGGAATTTTTTAAGTAAAAATTTTTTGGCAATTAAGACAAAAAATATTGAAATTTGTATATGCTTTTTAAGTGGGGACAGCTTTGAGAATCTTAACAGCGACCTCTCTCGCTCTTCATTTGATAAAAGCGAGAAATCAAATTTGCCGTCTTTCACTTTTAGCATCTGAACTTGGGAAGAAAAAACATTTTACTTTTTCCTTTAGTGTTGACTTTTCGGAGGATCGAATGGCTCCTTCTTCAGGCTCTTAAATTAGTTTAACACAGGTATAAAAAAATTAATACACAAATATTATAGCTCTTTACATTTAGACATTTATATTGCCGTTTCTATTAAATTAAAATTCCTCTTGTTTTTTGCTAAAGAAAAATTGATGAAATAATCTCTAATACCAACTTATCAGAGTTAATATTAAATAGTGTATTTATTATATTTTTTTATGTTTTAAAAATAATTGTTTTAATGCGATTATATTGGTCAAAATAGAAATAGAAATATTCCAGTCTCGAATAATTATTCTCATTTAATTCTATTTCTATTTTGACCAATATAATCGCATTAAAACAATTATTTTTAAAATATAAAAAAATATAATTAGAAAGGTATTAAATAAATTATTTATATTTATAACTCTGTCAAGATGCCATGTTACCGGAATATAGCGATTTTTCATCAATACTTTATACTCGCTTCACATTCCAAGGATCAGTGGTTCGCTTCCATTACTAAACTAAGAAATGTATTTATTATACTAGATACCAAATTTAAATAAATATGTACGCAGTCTATATGACCTCAGATGCTGAAAAATATTTTCAAATGAAAGAAAATTTTGATATAATTACACAACAACTTAACAAATACTCATTTTGAGTTTTTTTATTTGAATGAAAATTATTATGTGCATTTTTTAGTAATATTTTCATTTCGGGGGAAAGGGCATGTCTTCCGGTAAAAATTTATATGGACCATAAGAGCCCTTTGGATCCCTAACTTTTCATTTTTTATTCTACATAAAATAATTAGAAAAAATTGAATTTTATTGTTTTTGTGAAAATCCTGAATAATATCATAATAAAAAATATAATAATCATAAAAATTCCGAGAAAAATAATTGCCCACCAGAAAAAATCAGAAACACTATCACCCTGTAAATCTAAAAAAAAAAGTTTTAAAACGTTTGGGAAATTTTTCTCAAACTAAAAGAATCAATAATGATATTAAAATGTCTAATAAAAATTAAAATAATTTTCTTTTTCATTCAAAGATATATTATATAAATTTTAAAATAATTTCGTTACTGAAAAAATCTGCATATAATTTTTCATTAAAAAATTATAATAAGTAATTAAATTATGATATTCATGCAAATGACCCCCCCCCCCCTCGATGTTTATAATTTAATTAAATTGGACAAATTAAACCCAAAATATATTTAAACAACGACCTTAGGGTATTTATTAATTATCCTGAATGGCACCAAATGGCAGAAAATAAAATGAATCTAATTGAATTTAAAATCATAATTAAAAATTCATTATATAGCAGCACTTTACAATTATATTAAATTAGTTTCAATCTAATCTATAAGTATATCATTTAATTATTAAAGTAATTGTTTTAGCAATAATTAATCATATTCCTTTCATAAACCTCTACCCTTAATGAGTTTCATTATTACAAATGAATAACGCCGCCCGGAATAAATTTTAAATTTAATTTAATCAATTTAAATTTATTTTAGATAGCTATCGTGATTTTTGAATTTTAAAAATAAATAGATTTATTAAGTGAATTATTTAAAAAATTTTATTGTTTCTAATATGTATTAAAATTTCTAATATCAGTGGAGGACACATACAATTTAAATACCGCTGTAAAATTGTAACAAGAGAGCCGAAAACGAAAAAGAGTCCACTAACTATTGGAATCAAGAAGAGTGGGGATTAAGTATAGCTTAATAAAATATCCCGTCGGTCCCGTTTACATACATTAAGTCCCGGTGTGTTTAAAAAAAAAAAGTCAGGCTGGTCATTTTGCAAAGAGAAATGTTAGGATTGTTCGGGTTTGTTTGGGCCAGTGTGAGAAGAGGGGCAGGATTGGGCCTAAAAACGTACAGTTGATTTTCAAAAAAAAAATGAACTAGCATTAGATCATATATGAATTAGCAGCTACCAGAGAAAAGAAAATTTGTTTAAATAAAAAAATAATATTTGGAGGTGGTTTGATAGAAAAAGCCACAAGGCGAAAAACCCTAAAAGGAATAAAAATTTGTTTTGAATTTTTAGAGCTATGGGTACCATAATTATTGTATATATTAAACCAACTAAGACGTTAATGGCCGCAAAAAATTGCTCCGCCACTTTGACATCCCTATCTAAACAATAGGGGGTAATTTTGGAATAAAAATTTATTTATTAGCTGAGATTTTTTTAATTGGATACTAAAATATTGAAATATTCAAAAAAAAAACCTACTAATCTTATCCGACGGATACTTAACTATCAAGAAACAATTTTACTAGTCTTTTAAGATTAATTATGGAATTTAATAAATTTTTTAATTTGAATTATTAAAAAAAAATTACTAAAATAATAAAAAAATTTT
>JAAAKE020090822.1:0-20822 GCA_010014785.2 Anisolabis maritima | reverse complement strand
TTCGGCATCTGAGGCCATTTAGACTCCGTCCCTATTTATTTATATTAATTGGTAGTAAATATAATATAAATTGTCACAGAGGCCGGGAAATGAACCACGGACCTTTGGTACGAGAGACACCAAGGGACAGGGCTTGTTTATATAAATAAATATATATGTTGTTTTTATTGGATGATTAGGAGTGTCACCAAACCACCAAATGTCTTAATGTTTTACCTATTATTAATTTATTTATTTTTGAATTTCATGTAAATGTGGCAAGAACATTGCAATGGGCATATGAGGAAAGATAGAAAGGTATTGCAAAAATAGAGACAGAGTACATAGGTAAGCTAAAATATGAATATACGGTAAATAAATAAATATATATTATAATATGGAATAAAAAAACAGATAAAAAATAAAAAAATATATATATATTTATATAAATATAAATAATAGAGATATACCTCGATATATGCGGCTAATTAGTCCCGCAATATCACCGCATTTTTTAATCACAACACATTAGCTGAAAATATACTTAAATAGAATATATACATAATTCTCTCAAAATTTGTTCTTAAATTAAACTTATTATCAACACGCGCATTACGTACCAAACTATTTAGAAGATAAAGAAAAATAAATGCTAGATGTTTAAATTCATGTATTCTTAGAGAAAAATAACTTTATCGCACTAACAGGGACTCGCTTTAACTGAATAAATCGAAGAATAACCGTATATATGAATAAATATGAGTGCATAAATAAAAATATAAAAAACTTATCTAAACATATATATATATAAATGATTTCAAGTGGGTCTTCTAATTATCGCTTAAGACGAAAAGACCGAAGATACAGTTTGTCCTATTACTTGTGAGGTGGATAGTATAAATAATAAGATTTAATTGCTAAGGAAAAAGAAAAATCTCTCTGCCTCATAGAATAAAATTAAATTACCTGAGTGCCAATTATTTATTTGTTATCGATGGGTCACTTCGAGTTGGGGAAGGGGAGGTAGGGGGAGGGGAGAAAGAATTAATTTTATTTTATATAAATTTTTAATGGCTGTACCTTTTAACTTTAATGAATTAAAGTCAATCGATAAGCAGTTAAAGGTTGAAGAAAAAAAATCTTTTATTCAAACCATTTGCTGGACTGGTTTATTGAAAGAGTAGCCACACAATAAACCTTTTTCTTCATTTTTAATAGATAGTAAATAATCATGAAATTTTCTAATGCCATGGCTGAGTGCGATATTAATTTCAAAAAACGAATTTATAATGAATGGAAAATCAATTTAAAAAAATGATGCCCATAATAAAATGATCAAAAACAATCCTTTTTAGGAAAAGGGTTGTAAAATTTAGAGTAACGTACTATCCTTCTTAAATGTAATTGAACAACTTGTGTTTTAGGTTTTGTCATAATGGAAGAAGTCCTAAAATAATAATCATTACTATAATTAATAAAAGGAAATAATAAAATTTGATGATTTTGAATAACTCTCCTAATTATCCATTGACATGAAACAAAAGACACATTTACTTTTGAAGGGGAGCTAATAGAGGAGTGTCCGTCGGTCCTTCGTAGATTTAAATAATTTCTTCTTAAGCTTTGAATTTTTTCATATATTTTCTTCAAATAGTGAACATCTTTAAAAAAATCTTTGGAAAAGGTATACAAAATTTCTGAAATAAATATTAAACCCATAGTAAAGGTTTTTGATTCTTTCACAACTCCTTAGTGGGAAACTTGAAAAGCTATCTCCGGTTTACATATATACAAATATATAGGCTTCTATTTTCTTTAATATTTTATTATTTTTATAAAATAAGAATTTTGTAAAATATAAATAATCCAGGCGCTAGATGTACCACCTCCTCGAAGAACGTAGATAATTGTTTACTTAGGTACATTAAATATGTAGGTCTTTAGCCTATCTCTTCACTCGTAGTGCCATGTATACACATTGTGGTTAGTCTTGGGAGAAACTTTCTTGGGAATACACTGAGATGTGTTCCCTTTTCCTTCCCAAGGGGGAGGTATTACTGATAAGTTGGAAACTGGATTTGAGCTCTAGATTAGAAGCTTTACAGAATAAATTTCCTCTCGAGATATTGTAAGAATATAGAGTCGAGGTGTGGTAAGGAAATATTGTTAGGCAGAGCCAACCATGATGGAGAAATAGCGGGGAAGTAACAAACGCGGTATAATCCTTGTAATTGTATGAAAGAATACCTTGTTGGGTTAACAGTGATTTAGGCTAAGATGAAGGCGAAGAAAAAAGCGAAGCAGCTAATATTGTTTATTTTTTTAATAATTCCACCTATGCTGAAATTTCGTCTTGGCCATTTTCAGAGCTCTAGGGTAAAGATAAGGCCATAATTTCAACTATTGTATTCATACAATAAGATATTTTTTTATTTTCGGCATATTAGACTATAAATCCAGGTATCAAACACGAGTTTTGCAATTGTATTTAATGAATTTAATTCAGCCCATTTATGTTGAGAAATTAACTCTCTTTTTGTCTCTCATCGTTTTTTAAATCGCTGAGAAATTTTCGGAATTGGGAGCTGCATATTTTTTTTTATTTAAATTTTCTGCTGCTTGGGATCCAAACCCTTGGCTTTTAAGGTTATCAATATTGACCATGTCAATTCCTCTAACCTCCCAGCCAATGAGATATTGAAAATACATAAATACATAAATATGTTTAATTATAAATAATTGAAATAACAATTGACAGAGATTCACTGATAACATAATAGTATTAGAGAATTAAATTTCAAAAATTTATGACGTTTTAATTTTCTCTAATATTATAGGTGATAATGACTCCATTTTTTAATTTTTTGTTTCACTGATATCTTGTCATTTAATTTAACAATATTCGCTATCTCTTGTTTTTTTATTATTTAAAATAAAAATGAACATATTGCATGAATTAGTTTCTGAATCGGTAGATGAAGAGCAGAGAGATGGATGACAATCGAGGGAGCCATTAATACCCAACATAACAGTGGACATTTTTAATCAAAAAAAATCCGATATCAAAACGACAAAAACAAAAACAAAATGAGTTTTTTTTTACAAATTCTAAAATTATACCTATCTTACGAAATATTTCAATATTTTGCCAAGTGGTTATAAGAAGAGAAGGTTTAGAAATTTGACGTCCCAATTTTTAGACACGTTTTGACCATATTTTTGATAACAAATTCGTTCTCTGACTTTTTTTTTTAAAGTCTTTTCGGCATCTTGCGCCATATAGACTTTAAACAATTATATTATATATAATTATATTATATATTACGATATACGAAACATTATTTATACAATTCGGGGCTCCACCACCTGCCAATTTTTTATTATTAATAATTCAATTGCGAAATTAAATATAGGCAACCAGCTCAACAGGCGAGCTTCTTTGGTTGCTTCCTCTAAAAAATAGGCGTTTTTTTTTATTCCTGAAATTTTGAACTTTACTTTCACTGCTCGTGGTTTAATGAGTAAAACAATAATTATTCTGAAACGTTACTTAAGGAGCTTTTTTATATGTTTAATTTTTTTTGTTTGATTAATAGTCCTAGATGAACCAGTAAATTTAAGAAATTTTATATAAAAAAGCTTAAGATAAATTCTTTTACTGAATACGGGCCTAAGTTAAATACCCTGTTGAAAAAGGCACTCTTCTTTGATATGGATGTTTTATTGTACTTGCACCAACGTATCTCTTTACATGTAAAACTTAACTTTTTGCGTGCACAATAGAAAATAAGTTTTTATTGAAATTAAATTCAACCACTCCTCGTTTCGGAGCATCTGGCTCTTTCTTTCGGCATATGAGGCCATTTACTCTCCGTCTATAGTTATTTAAATTAGGTAACCACTAGAATTTAAATAAATTTTTATTATTCTTTCTTTAAGACCTTAAATGAGATTGATACTTGTATAAAAGATATATATATTTAGGGTTATAATACTACTTACAATGATAACTTTTTTTTTTTTTTTTAAGTCCTTTTCGGCATCTGAGGCCATTTAGACTCTGCCCTTATTTAATTTAATTAATTGGTAGCCAATATAATAGAAATAAATTTTTGTCGCTCAGGACTTCCCGTCCCGGAAGCGAACCACTGACCTTTGGTACGTGAGGCAAGGCTTTACCTCTGCACCAAGGGACAGGGCTACACTGATAACTTGAAAAGTTCGTTATTGTTTTATATATTCTCTGTCTTTCTGACTACAATTTTTTTTGAATACCAAAATTTTGACTTCGGATTCGGATAAAAAATCAAAAATGGAGAATAACTGAGCAAAAATTTTTAAAATCGGGCCATGGCAGTCAGGTCAAATTTTGAATTTTTATTAAAGATTACAATTTTTATATTTCATTCGGATTCCATTATCTATAAATATTATTATGTTGAAGCGTTGCGAGCGAAGCGAACAATTTCCTGGCCCTTGCGCAGATTCAAGTTTGTTGCAGCTTTGCGTATTTCCAGATGTTTATTAAATACAAATTTTTCTTGTTTCCGGCATAATAAAATTGATTAAATATTCGCCTCAATTGAGACAGAAATACTTATTGAGAGAGTAATTATCAAATAATTTTTTTAATACTGTGAATGAAATTTTGATTTATTTATATCTTATTTAAAAATTAAAAAAAAAAATATTAATAATTACTTGAAGGCGATTAAATTGACAAAAATAGAAATAGTAATATTCCCCACACTTTTTTTCGTATTCTTATTAATATTTACTTTTTATTCATTAAAAACAGAAGCTGTGAGTCGGTCTTTAAATATAAAATTCTTTGTTGATTAATAAATCATAATTTATATAAGATCATATATATATATATATATATATCCCTTAAAAATAACCGGACTAGCTGAAAAAAAAAATATATATAAATAACGGATTTGGATTCTATTTTTTTGACTCATTCTAAAGCCCTTTTTATATTCTCATAAAAAAGTTTTTTTTTTTTTTTTCAAAAGAAAGAAAATATAACAGATTGTTAAATATAATTGGACTTCTTTTGATACAACGTAAAACATTTAATAGGATTGAGAGTTAGGGTATCAAAAATACAATATTCCATTCTGTGTTTACTGTATTTAACACCTTTTGAGTTCCATTTGTCGAAGGGTTTCTTTCTTTATCCTATATTCTTGCATAATTAGTGTGTAATAGTCCCTAAAATAATATAAAATTTACAAAGTCAAAAGAAATAAATAAATTATATCCGATTCGGCGATAGTAACGCTCTTTTGTGTGAAACATATGTGAATGAAAAATATATATTATATTATTAAATAAATATAAGAAAATATAAAGCGTCTTTAAGTGATCTGTTTCAACCCATATATAAAATAATTTTTTACACAATGAATCAAAGAGAAAAGAAAAAATTATTAAATTACTCTCTCTCTTATTTTTATTTTTCAGGTACGTCAATTGTTGCCAAAGGTTGATGTTATCTTGCCATGTTTAGGAAAGTCTCAGACTATTCTTGAGGCCTATATTTTAGTTCTTTTATACAAATTGTAAAATTGATAAATAAAATATTACCAATCTATAAAATGTCTGATCCATATTAAACGCTAAAGGTTTCATTTCCTTGGAAGATAGGGGAGACGTCTGGTGATAAATAATATACTCTTAATTAATTAAAATTCATTAATCATTATTTAGAAAATGAAAACAAAGAAAAGTTTGTGCTTATGTTAATTTGTTCTTATATACGCCTTCACAATACTCCCCTATCCTCTTGGAATATTCGGACGTCATCATGGAGTCATACATTTTTCATATTCATTTTCTTCTTTTAACAAAAAAAAAAATTCTATTTTGGCTGTTATCATTTAAATTAAATGTTATTAAAAGAGTTGTAGTCGATCCCGGAGCCGAAGTCCGCCCTTGGAGACTTGCCTCGAGGAATCTGAAGAAGACCTAATACTAGAAGAAAATCTACTATCAAAAGGGGATATATCCCCTAAGACTCCATCAGACTCGGTCAGTTATTGTAAAAATGTACTCGGGGGGAATTTATTTTTTTAAATGTCATAGTTCTTTGTCTTCTATCTTAGATATGATGATGAGAAGAATATAAAATGGGCAAATTAACAAAGCAATCAATTTGTTTGTAGCTGTCTTGGATGAGGTCTTTAAAAAATAAATGTGTTTGTGTTTAAAATTGTTCGCGTAAATGTCAAGCAATTGTTAGAAGTTAGTTTTCAGTCGAAGGCGTAGCTTTCCTCCAATTTGTGATTGTTTATATGTTTGTCACTTGTAACTTGTCTAATCTTGACTAAAGAGACACCGAAGTCTTACCAGGGGTATTTGCTCTTCGGCTGAGTTCAGGAATGAGGATAATCTCAGATTTCTTCTTATATTGACCTGACTTTATTAATATCATAATATTTCTTCTTCATTAATAAGGTATGCTTTTTTTTTCTCTTTCCTTTATGGCTACTCCTCTACGTTTCTTTAGCGGGGATTTCTATCCTTTAATATATTTATTATTATTATTTGGATTCTGACTTGGGGAAGGTTTTCTGATCAAACTCCCGAACTGAACTCTAAAAATGTAAAAAAAATAACAAACACTCAAGGATTATCTCTATCTTTTTCGGTCCAATGTGCCCAACAATTGTTAGCTCAAAATTTCAAATTTATTTAAATTGTACTAAAAGACAAGGATAAAAATGTCCCTTATGTGCTCTGATTCTCAGGTGGCTTTCTCCCGTTGGTGAACGTTGGAGAACTTTTTTTTTGTTTTATTTTAAAGTCATTTTTCGGCTGTTTAGGCGATTATGACTAAATATAGATAGATAGAAAAATCAGTTTCGGTGGCTTCCGGCAGACGTTCAACAGCCTCGTTTCTCGGAGCCATCCATCCAATGTTTAGCGCTGCTTGACCTTACTTGTCAACAGAGATCTTGGTCTGGGAAAAAACTTCAAAATTCTTCCACGGATGACCAGTTATAGTTACCATGATTAGCGTCTAATCAATATCAACTTTAGTCATTTACATAATTGGGAAAATTCTCCTCCCCCACCCCAAAAAAATGGGAGTTCCTAATCTGAATAACCTTCACCATGTTCTGTAAAATTCTCTTCAAAATCCTGGAGTTATTTAATTTCTTACTAAAAGGAGATCGCCTCTTTTGAGAGGAAATATCATAAATATAAAAAGTAAAATTAAAATAAATTAGGAGTTGTATTCATTGTTGTTCTGTTATGTCTCTAAGACAAAAAAGTGCTTTTTGTCTCTCTCTCTCTCTCTTGTCTGACATGTCTTTGTATTCCAGCATCCAAGTTTTTAATATTTTAATAGATTAATTGAGTTGGTTTTTCCCTTGTGCAGGTGTTCTTCGAATCGGCGTCATGGCCCCCGAGAGACGAAGCTCTCTCGACAACAGATACGGCCATGCCACATCCAATGCCAATGCCGATACATCCATCGCCTAGACATCCGAACCTATCTCTCTCTGTAACAGCCGATCAACGAAGTTGGCAACGAGGAACTCAAAGGAAACACAGGCAAAGGGAATCAAGTGAAACAGGTCCGGAGGTCGGATGTTCTCGGATATGGAACACAGTACTCGATCGTGTACTTGATAATTCTAATCGAAGACAATATGGCATGGGGGTAGTCGGCCGATTTTTCGGGTAAGATAAAACAATAAATAAATACATTCCTTTTAAAATGGACGTAGCTATAGAAATTTGAATTGTTTTGATTTGTAGTTTTGATGAGCCTTTGTCCCTTAGTCAGTGGATCCCGTCCAGAGAGATAAACTTTCTTTAAATCAAATTGGCCATTTAAATTTAATTTAAATAAGAAGTTGTTTGTGGATGAATGGCATCCAGGTTGAAAAACCACCAACCGTTTGTTTCTTTTTCTCACCTTTATTCCACCCTGGATGCCATCCATCCACAAACAACTATTAACTTAAATCGTACAGTCCGTCATCTCCTTTTTTAGTAATTTAAATAAATAAATTCGGACTGTGTCTACACTTAAAAAAAATTGCCAATGCAAATGAAAGAGGAAAGGGCTTGCAGTATAAATAGCTGTTACAGTCTTTTATCTTCATCGGAGTAAAATTCTGCGTTTTCTAATAAATTTTAGAAGACTAATTAACTTTCGGCTGATGATATTATTGCCACATTTTAGGGACGAAAATTTTTCATTTTATTTTCATTGAATAAAAACGAACTTGTGCTTAAAGTATACTTCCTTTTATAATTAATTTCAATGAAAAAAAGTTTTTTAGGGATGTGCATCTTTTGGCATATTTTTGAATTTCACAGACCGGCTCTTTCTTTAATATCTCTCTCCCTCTGTTTTTCAGTTTATCAATTCTTTATTCTCTCCCAGATTCTAAGCTCCATTTTTCTTCCCCTCGTTTAAGAAACTCTTCTTCTTCATTTACCCTATTTTTTTTTTCATAAAGTGCCACATTTTTTTTTTATTTTTATAAATATTTTCACAGAACTTCTCTCTTCATTTGTGCTGATTTATATCCGTCGCTAATATTCCCATTTCTCCTTCATCTTCCCTCTTCTTTTTCATTATTAATCATATTCAAATAAAATTCTAATTTTGAATACCATACAAAAAAATAATTCAATTTTTTTAACTCTAGTTTTTATTTATATATGAGTGTCTGTTGTGATCTATTTGTTTTTTCTTGTTTTAAAATATATATATATCTGACCAAAAATAGAAGAGGAATTTATTATTTAAAATTTTATTTATATTAATATTAAAGTTAAACTTACAAAAGGAAAGTAAAAAGTCCTTGTAGTAGAACGTCTCACATATTGAAAACGCGGCAACCCCCATTTAAGTTAATTTCTCATTTAATTCATTTTAAAACAAATAATTTTTTGCAAGTGAATCAAAATTATATAAATTATTTATTTATTTATTTTACAGGCGATCAGTGAAAGAAGCAGTCACAGCGGATCAACAAATTAAACAACAAATTGACGATATGGAAGACCACAGACCATTTTTCACATATTGGATTACAACAGTACAGGTATATTGTTTTTCTATTTTATTCCAAATGGAGTTACATTATATTTTGAAATTCTCGATGAAACATTTTTTTTTTTTTTTTTTTTTTTGGAATTAAAACTCTTCTTTTTTTAATATAAAAAAATTCCTCACTTAAAAATTAAAAATAAATGAAAATAAACTTATATAGAAGTTAAAGATTATTAGCAACAATTTCCAATGGAATTAAAATAAAAATACATTTTATCTAAACCAACTAGCTTTTATTTCTGCAGGGAACTTTTCGGCCGCTACCGCAGGCCCCCATCAGCCGGGTTAAAATATATATCAATAAAAAATAAAATTCAAAATTATTAAATATATTCATCATCAAAAAGCACATGCATTTTTTCGGCCTTTATATTATTCTGTGAAAAAGAATTGACGATAAATAAATATGAATATAGCGGTATCTCAATTCTATAGAACTTAACAATAAATATGCATTTTTATTTGTGTTGTTGACCAGCCCCAAGGACCGGAGTTCCCTGCATGCATTAAACGCTCTCTTGAAAATTTTATATTTATTTTGGTTGGGTCCAATCTCTCGAATTCTAAGAAAAGAATATTTCAAAATTGGTATATTCGAAATCTAGGGGTTTTTCAAAGACTAAATAAAAATCAACTTCGATTAAAATCGGGAAAAATTTCGTGTGCTAAAAATTAGGGTTTGGAGGAATAAAAAAGTTAATGAAAATAAAAATTCAACCAAAACAATTGAAAACAAATGATGTTGAAAAAAAAAAACACTCCAGTCTAAAACTATCACATGTTAGTGTCTAAAAATTCAGACCGCAATTATAACACTTAAAGACGCAGATTCTCTGAAGAACTATATATTGTAATATTTTAAATATTGTATAAAATATCAACTCAACGAAATATAGAGTTCTCTGGTGGAGCGTTTTAAACTTATTGTTTTTATATTTTTTTCGAGTTTGAAAGTGTAGAAGGAAGGGCAGCCATTGTATTTGACGAGATTATGATTTTTGAGACAGACCGACTTTTTCTTCAAATAGAATATAAATCTAAGATATTGATTGTTGTTTGTTGTTTGCAGGTTCTTGTTTTAATAATCAGCTTGGCATGTTATGGACTTGGACCGATCGGTTTTAATCTTCATCAAAGATCGGGTCAAGTGCTTGTCACTAGTCTCTCTCTTCAGCAAGTTGTCTACCTCGAACCAGCAAACTTCTGGATTGGACCGAGAGCGGTAATCACTTTCGCTCACTTGACTTACTTACTTGTTTCCCAATTAAGTCTAACTACTAATCCCCCCCCCTTCTACTTCATTTCTATTCTAATAGGATATTAGTATCAATAGAACATATTATTTCTAATAAGTTTGATTTATCGAGAAGTCGGGAAAAGAGTAGATTGAGTAAACAAGAAAATGTAACTAATTTTCTTTCTTGTTTATTTTATTTATTCTCTTTATTCTATAATAATAAATATTTATTTTCTATCTATAATAAAAGGAGTTCTATTTATATTCTAATCAGAGACAAGTTAAAATTTTATTTGTGAACTGTTTTTGAAGTAAATTCCTTTTTTTTCTAAAAAGTTATATTGATTTTACTTCACTGGGTGAACGTGGATTTTTTAAGAGGGAAAAAGTGAAGAAAAATGAAGCCAGTTTTTAATTAATTTAAAATAAAAATATTTTGTTCGATGTTGTATTGGAAATTTACTTAATCTATAAATACCGATGCTGGAGTCGGTTGTAGAATCAAAAATACTAGTATTTTTTTATTTAAAATAATAATAATAATAATAATGATACGTAAAAGATACTAGCTAGTATTTTTTATCCAACTTCAACAGCAGTATTTACAGATTAAGTAATTTTCCAATACCACATCCAAGAAAATCTCTAATCCCATTCGTTCTTTGTAAAAATATTTTGCTTTGTATGAGCTTTTCTTTAATTTTACTCTTGAAAAATATTTGTATTACTTATATTATTTTTCCATCCTGAATTTACCGGTTTTTTTTTTTTTTTTTTTTTGCTCAATTCATCCAAAAACATGCATTTTTGTTAGACCCATGTGAAACCTTTTTTTGAATCTTTCATTATTTCAATAGAGCTATTATTTTCTCTATAGAAGAAAATATATATTATCGTTAATAGAAATTTTAAATGTTTTCTTGTAGGCGGATTTAATTCACCTTGGGGCCAAATTTGCGCCTTGTATGCGGCGAGATGCGAAGATCATCAAAGAAATAGAAAAAGGTCGGGAAAAAGAACGAGATACGGCCTGCTGCATCCGGAACGATGATAGCGGTTGCGTGCAAAGCAGCAAGCACGACTGCTCGGTGAGTTTACGTAAAAATCCATCTCTTTGGATTTTTTTTAGTTTTGGGAATTAACTAATACATCTTTTTTGTCTTTGCTTATATAATATTTAAAATATTTTTATTAATATCTTTTCTTTTTTCATTTTTTACTTATTTTCTAAATATTATTATTATTAAAAAATGATTCGTTTCTCCATTTTTTTTATTAATTGAATGAATATAGGCTTAGTAAAAAAAAAAAACATTCAGGGCTTATATTTGGTGAGTACGTGGATGACGACCACAACCCGCCTAAACTAAGATTGCCATTTCTTATCTGGTTCCTTTTATGCTAGACTTTTTTCCTTCCCGCTTCTACAAGTGTCAGGCTCTGCGGCGGGCCAGATTGTTTCTCCTCTTCGTCCTATTTATCTCGACCCGGAATTACAAGAAAAAAAGCAGAGAATGAAGAAGTAACTTTATTTTAAAAAATTGACAACTTCTTATTCTTCCCACATCCTTCCTAAAATTTGTTTAGACAATAAACTTTCAATCAAAAACATGAATTAATTTTAAAATAAGGTAATAGGAATATCTCGATTATCACGGTTATTACCTACCATTCAATTCTATTCATTTCGCGCAGTTTTTTTTTTTAGGATAAGTTCCTTCAATGGTACATCAATTCCCGACATGATTCGAATTTGGAGCGTAATAATTGCGATTTTGGTATTAAATTATAAACCGCAATAATCGAGGCATTCCGGCATTAGATATTAGAGAAACTCATTTTATAATATCCATGTCTGTTAGTCTGTTTGTATTCCATCCTTATTAAAAAAATATGAAAAAAAAAAAGATAAAATGTTGCTATAGAAATAATAAATATAAATAACTATTAAGGCTATTAGGTGCATGAATTACCGAAGGCAGGTTACGCAGTCAAAATAATGAAATTTTTAAGCTTATCTGGTCTAATTAAAAATCATTTTTCTGTTTGAGTGTGTCTTTTTAAAAATTTCTGTGAATATTAAAATAAATCGCTGGTTGTGGTGGATATGGTGGTTGTGGTGATTCTTGTTGTGGTTGTGACTTTTAGCTTTAATTAATTCCAAAAAAAAAATAATAATAATGTCTAAAGAGTATATCTAAAGCAAGCCTGTTAAATTACATTTTTCCTTTTTCTTTTCTTAAACATGAATTTTACGAGAACATTGAACAATTTTCTCCCAGAATATATTTATATATTGCCTTCTAGACTTCGATAGAGCGGCATGGATTCTCTGAATACAATACACCGGGCCCTAGGTCCTAGGACGACACACAGCATATGATAATAAATGAAAACAATAATTATATAAAGAAATTTTAAAAAATAGAAAAATATTTAAAAATAAAGTTATGTTATTTTATATTACTTTATATTTATAAATAAATTTCTCGATGAAGAACTAACACATCGACCTAGACCCTTCCTCATATATATATATACCGTATTTATTTATACAATTTTCAAAAATGAACTCATTAAAATATATAAAAAATAATTAAATTAAAAATTAAATGATGATACACCTCTATTATATATATTATATTTCTAATTTAGAGGTAAATAACAAAAAGATAAATATTTTGTATATCATTATTAAATGTCTAAAAAAAAAATTTATAGACAAAGTTCTGAGGAAGCCTTTAAAATACTCCGAAATGGTATGGGTGCTCTCTTCGTGAAAAAATACTACAAATTTTAAATTAGAAATAAAAATTAATCGCATTTCTTATATCATTATCTAAAAAGAACCAACGTTTATCACCTGCAGTCCAAATAAAAAAATTCATTAAATTTTTTTAAATATATATACTATTCTCCTCAAAAGTAATTCGACAATCTGTAACAATTGTTGCGTTTAATGGATATATAGGAGAGCTACATGAAATTCAAAATTATCAAATTTCATGTTTTACCTATTATTAAATTTATTATTTTCGGAGTGATCTTCTAATTATTCATTAAGATGAAACAAATCATACAGGTTATCCAATTATTTTGAACGGAATAGAATATTTATAGTTTATTTTAAAGGGGGCTTCAAAAAGATTTTCGCACTCTTTTTTAAACATATCCAAATTTAAATTAAAAGTCAGAGTCCGAAGACCGGTCCTAAGATTTAAAGAAAAAATTTCCCTGAGTTGGTTACGTGTCTTGATTGTAAATCATATGGGCCTAATAGAATTAATTATAAATTTCTTTAAAATATTTATATCTTTCTTCCAATGATGACAAGTTTGCATTTAATTTTATTTTATTTAAATGAAAAACATTCCCTTTAAAATCTTAAATTAAATGTTTACCAATTGTAATTGTAATAAAGAAAAATAGAATAATACCTGCCTAAATTGACCATCATTCAACATGAATTGAACTGAAAATGATCATTTACTGTGAATTACTACGACTATAAACAAAAGGGAAGGGAAATGAGAATTTTTAAATTTATTTTTAATTAGGTGTTGAAATTATATGTCTTTGTATAAGAAAAATGATTTATTCACTTTTTGAGACCACATTACAACAATTATCTGATGAAGACAAAAATAAACGTGGTCTTCAAAAGTGAAAATATCATTTCTTATAAACAAAGGCTGCAGCACGTCATTTCAGAATTCATTTAAGAAAACATTTCCTGTCTTATTTTTATTTTCAGATAAACTTATTTTAAATAATAATTAATGTAAATTTTATTATTATTTTTATGCCTATTTCTCCCACACAAATTTATTTTCTTCAAGTAGGCATTAGCAACTTCCTTATTTTGAGATTGAGTGCCGGAGAACGTATAGAGCAGGCTGGAGATCCTGGTTCATTTTCCGGAGACCAAACGATCACTTGGACCAAGAAGAATACTCACTAGTATATACTGATTATGCTGAGTAGATTACGGGTCTTATTACAACCTAATAGATTTAATTAAATTTCAATAATATACCAATACTTCGAACGTCATTTATTGAATAATATAAAGGGTGTCCTAAAGTCAGTTCGCCAATGCAATTCAAATCGGTGGAGAGATAGATCTCCAAACTATATTTTGGTTATTTTCCCCTAATATATTATGATAGATAGTTGGCAATCTATCGTCCAGACTTGAGCAAAGTGCTAAGTGAACGACAGTCAGAAGAAGTAAGACGTCCGCACCCTCTTGTTTTGTACAATGCAGAGGGTTCAGAACTCGAAGCATTAAAAGGCCGAATAAAACTTAGAAATATTATTTTTTTTTTAAATAAGAGGCCAGCAGGCCCTTAAGCAGGTGGTAACATGGCAGGCTTTCCTATATAATAAATAAATCTTTAGATAATTTTTGTGCATGATAAAGCTTTATTGTGTGCAATTAATCTAACTCCATTTGTGTTTTTCATGCTGACAGATGCGGGGCTTGATTCCAATGGTAATGGCGCTTTTATTTCTCAAATAGCTAGTATTTTCATGTCATTTTGCATGCTTAGTTAAATGATAATGAAAATAATTTGTTTGTTGTATTGAATTTTTCAGAACACCATTTCTACGTGGAAGAAATGGTCTTTAGGAGACTCAGGTCCCGGAGGCCGAATATCAGGCTCCGTATGTGGCTTGGATCCCAAGTGAGTTTCTCTCTTTTCTATTAACCTTTGCATTAATAATAAGGATAGTTTGAAAACTAACTTGAATAATAAATAACATCAAGTTGTTTAATTTTATTTTTCGATGAAAAACTTTTTTTATTATATAAAATATTGCAAATTTAATTTATTCATTTCGAATACAAATAGTTATAAAATGTTTTTTAATTATAAAGCGATTGGGATGGAGGGTGAATGAAGAGGGCTTCACTTTTCACTCCCAAATTAAGCACTGGAAGTTGGCAATAGGCTGTTGGGAATGGTGTATGCCTTCAGTGCACAATAACCAGGGGTAACTAAACCGGGAATGAGTTTTTTGTAGGATTATGTTTTTTTTCCTCAAAAAAAAAAAAAAAAAATTATAAATATCTAATAAATTTCTTTTGTTTTATATATAAACTTTTATTTTTGGAGAGATTTTGTTAATATATTATATGAGCTATACGGCCCTTGTCCACTAGAACAGAGGAGGGGGTTTGTTTTGAAGTGGTAAAATTTATTTAAATTATATGGGTTACTAATTAATTTAAATAAATATAGATGGAGTCTAAGTGACAGATATAGAAAAAGACTCAAAAAAACAACAAAGAAGCCATGATTACTTCTTAAAAATAAAAAGTAAGAAAAACTGATGTAAAGGGGAAGGAAGGGATGGTTAAAAAGTAGTATGGTGAGACAATAGGCCCAGGCGAAAAAATTGAGGAGGAACGTTCATTTAATTTTTATTTGCTTCCAACCGCTACAAACCGTCAAAAAGGAGAGAATCAAGACGATGGAAGACAAAAGCAAAGTACCCGGTTACTCTCCTCGTCGTTAATGTTTCTAAAGTCAGAGAGGTTTAAAATTTTCCTATTTCTAAAATCGAATTTTGTCAGATTCTGCGAGGCGCCAGCGTCGGTGGCCCCATATGAATGGCCGGACGACATCACGAAATGGCCAATCTGTCGGAGGACCAACTCTCAACCTCCTCCGCCAGGAGGCAATTCACGAAGAGCCTCCTTCCGGAAGGACAAGATTGCTGAGCATATGGCCTGTGAGGTGATCGGACATCCTTGCTGCATCGGTATCCATGGACAGTGTCATATCACCACGAAAGAGTACTGCGACTTCGTCAGAGGCTATTTCCACGAAGAGGCCTCCCTCTGCTCTCAGGTAGGAATATCTCAAGTGCACACTCTGTTCTTTCATTAATAAGAACGATGTGTCGCCTAAAAGATTCTTATATTTAATCTTTAAAGTAAATTCTGGTACAAATTCGTCATAAAGGAAATGGAAATTTTTGACCGAAGCAGAAATTTCCAATTTCACCCCATTTGATCTACTTCCTTTTTGAAAAGCCGATTTCCATAAAAGATAACGACTTGAAAGAACAAATTGCTAGTGGTTTTTTAATAAAATTCTTAGTTTAATTTAATAATTTAGTGAAACTTCCTCTCTTTAGATAGATTTTATGAATGGAGTCCAATGAAAGCGAAACAAATAAAAATTTAATCATCCATTTATTTCGCTTTTGAGGGAGTGAAGTCCCATGGAGAATATTTGTATTATAATAATATTTATCTCACTTATTGCCCGCTTATTGTTTCTCTACTACTGAGAGGAAGATTTTAATTAACTAAGTAGCTATGATGAAGTGGTTTATTTGAAGCAGGCCAGACCTGACATTTCGGTCTTTTATGGGAACATCTCCAGAGCTCTTTAAATGTTCATTCTCTCCATCACAATGTATTATTTTAGCTACCTACTACATATTTATAAAAAATTGAAGAGAGATATTTAATTTTTCGTTTTTAAAAGAATCATTTTACTGTTTTTTTTTTCATTTATATAATTAAATAAGAAAATTGAAAAATATTAATTTTAGAGAGGGTTTTTGGAGGAGTTGGTAGCGTATCGCCCTTCTATACTGACTCATGTTCGCATCTCAGAACAGATCTTTATTAGAATAAAGAACACTAAAGAAGAAGGAAGAGACGTTACGAAAAAAATCTCACTAATTAATCAAATCAAATTAGACAAATATTAATTTGGATAAAAAGGTCCGGATGAGAATAGCTAGAAATAGAGGAGGAGGAGGAGTTACAGAAAGAAAATAATAACTTCTTACAAGGAATATACTTAAAAGGGCTTGCAGAGAGGGGCGTGATTTATTTTTCTAAAAATTAGTTTTTCTTTAAATAAATTCTAATATAAAAATGTTTTTTGAATAGGTCTCTTGCCTGGATGACGTTTGCGGAATGATTCCCTTCTTTTCACCCGAAACTCCAGATCAAGTTTATCGTCTTTGGATGTCATTATTTTTACATGCGGGGTAAGTGATAATTCTTTCATTCTTCCATTTCCTTCTAGCTTTAAAAGAGGGAGAGGATTTAGTCCAGCCCGGAAATATTTAAGTATTATTATCATCATTAATTTTTTCATCTCATTTTAGATTAATCAAGTAGGCCTTCTGGAGTAGTGTCTAGACAAGGTTCATGTTAAGTTCCAACAATATTTTAAAAAATTAGACACTGATTAATTTTAAAAACCGATAATATTAAACACCTATAAGTTTTGTCAATATGTCGGTCTGTTTGGCTTCCGTTTTCGGTACACAAAAACGTAACAACCTTTTGCTGACAAAATAAAAAAAATGGTTGTCTTTTATATAGGAGAATCGTGAGATATAAATAAATAAAATATCTAAAAGAAAAGACTAAAGGAAATGCCGTGTGAAGAGGAAAAATCTCTCAAAGAGTGGAGAAGAAATAAAAAGGGATAAAGGGGGAGACATAAATAAAAGAAATCATTTTAAATTTTAAAGCTTTAAAAGATACCACCTTCTTTCAAGGTTTTTTGCGTTTCTCAGATTCTAGGCGTGAAAGAGCTTATGAATAGTTTAGTAATTAATTATTTGAAATTTTAACATTTATTTATCGGTTCCCTAAATGTGAAAATTATTATTGGTGTGGCATTTAAAAGAGTTTTTCAAAGTACTCTAGATCTCAAAAATAGATTTTCTAAATGAACTAAATATTAGAGGTACTTTATAGGAACTTCTAAGAATAATTTTTTATGCTAAAACTATTTAATGATTTCCAAAGGAATTGCTTGAAATTTAATGTATTTTAAATTAAAAAAGAAATTTTTGTATTTGGTCTAGAAATATAGGTATTTAAAGGAATGACATAAGTTTTCGCAGAAATAAAAAGAATTTTATAATTAAAGGCCTGTCGTTTGGTAAAAAGATAAAGGTCTCACCTCACGCACCAGGTCACTGGTTAGCTTCCCGTCCTGAGCGACAAAAATTTATTTATATTATATTGACAATCAATGAGAACGGAGACTAAACTCGGATGCCGAAAAAGACTTAAAAAGGATTTATTATTTTCTTTATTAATATTAATTTTTCCATCTATTAAATCTATGAATTAACTCAATTTATTTATATGCCACTTTATTTTATCTTTATTTATTAAAAAATTTAAAATATAAGTTACATACTTTGACGAACTTTTCTCTCAATTATTTTTGAAATGAGTAAAGGGAAGATAATTTTTTAATAAATAAAATCATTATTTTTATTAAATTCAATAAATGAAGTCACAATGCCCTGGAGATCCACGCATTGCTGTGGGAGTTGTTCTAATAACTAACTAGACCGAGAACAATCCTCCCTTTATTATTTCCATTTTAATTTATCTAAACTTTTTTTTTTTGTTTTCAGGATATTTCACATTCTAATCACGTTGTTCGTTCAATACTTCCTGATGCGAGATCTTGAAAAGCTCACTGGATCTATGCGCATTGGCATTATTTATCTGGGATCAGGAATTGCTGGAAATCTCGCCTCGGCTATTTTCGTGCCCTACAGGGCTGAGGTAATGAATAATCGTGTCACTATTTGATCACCTTGATCCCTACTTTTCCCGATAAATTGTTCTGAAATTATCTAAAATCTTTTTTAAAAATCTCAGAGTACTGGCATTGTATTTAATTTTTTGTTACTTATTGTTTAACTTGTTAGTTTTTTATTTTTAAGTTTAACGATGGTGAAGAAAAATTATTTTGTCTCTTTAATATTAAATTTAATAGATCCATTGAAAGTCTATAAAATTCCTTATTTTAAAACCTTAAAAACCAAAGGATATAGGTAGCCAAATAAATACGGCTGGATTTTTTAAATATATATGGCCTAAGCTGCCTTAGATGGCTCCAAAGATTTACAAAATATTTTTAATCCTTTTTGGAATAGATAGTAGCTAATTTCTTTTTTTGCTTCTTTCCAAATTTATTAACATGCTTAACCATTAAGAGAAGTCCTGCCTTGTAAGTGAAAACTTCTTAATCTGCGAATTAATTATAAAAGGCAAAATTTATACATCATAAAAAATAATATTGTTACGCCACGGTTTATTAATAAAATAATAAATTCGATCATCAAAAGATCTTATTTCAATTCAAATTATAAGACGAAAAATTTTTATAAGGATTAACAAAAAATCTATAGTCAGGTCAATCTCGAAATTCCAGAAATCTTATCCCCTCTCTAAAACTGAAAAGATACTTCTCCAACTTACATTTACAACAATGCTTCTTCATTCCCATGCAACTAAGAGAAGAGGAATCAATGAAAGGTATCCTCAATCTCCCCATTGGAATTTCGAGAAAAGACGGACAGCAACGGATATAGGCAATGGCGGATTTATAAAGTTGGAAAGAAAGCAGAGGGGCCGGCCACACCATAAAATTCAAAATTAATTTTGCTAAGAAAAAATTTCTAATCAGTAAGCTAATAAAAAAAACTAATAATTTTGTTAGGAAACTTTATAGTGAGCATGAAATATTTTTGGCAGGTGGGACCAGCTGGCTCGCAATTTGGACTTCTCGCCTGTCTAATCGTCGAAATACTTCACGTCTGGCCAATGTTGAAGCATCCCCGTCGAGCGTTGGCCAAACTTCTCTCCATAACATTTCTACTCTTCATATTTGGCTGCCTACCCTGGGTGGACAACTACGCCCATCTTTTTGGCTTCATCTTCGGCTTCCTTCTCTCTTACGCACTTATGCCCTTCGTCAGCTTTGGGCCATACGATCGTCAAAAGAAGATCGCCCTTGTGTGGGTGTGCCTTCTCTCGGCAGCCTTCCTCTTCATCGCCCTTTTACTATTATTTTATGTTATTCCAGTGTATGATTGCCAAGTGTGCACCTATTTCAATTGTCTACCATTGACACAAGACTTTTGCGCATCGCAAAATATCAATTTCAAAAGACAAGATCCGACACATAATGTGGTATGACGCATGTGGTTACGGTTAAGAACCGTACGAGACAGTCACCTTTATAATAATAGCTTTTATACAACCCAAGTCCATACCACAGACCACGTATGGACGTTTGCTCTTATTAGTTATCAGTTATCGGGGAACGATCAGGGTCGGGCCTTACTCGGGCCCAAAGACTATTCTTCACTCTACTTTCTCTTTCTTTTATTTCATTCTCCTCCGCCGTCTTACCATTTGGCCAGATCATTTTATTAATTTTTATTTTTTTATTTTTCAAACTTATATGTGATAACAATTTATATCTTTGAACTCTAGGATTTATATAAAACAAATAATAATAATATTGTATTATTGCATATATATATATATAAATATTTAATGTTAAATTAAAAGAGTTTTAACGTCAATGATTCATTTATTTTCAGCGTTAAAACTCTCTCTTGACCAAATATAGTATTCTCTTATTGTATTTATTTGCATTTTATATTTTATAATATTAATATAATTAATAATAATAATAATAATAATATACAATAATTCTCAGGGCTTTTGTA
>JAAAKE020090800.1:0-20829 GCA_010014785.2 Anisolabis maritima | reverse complement strand
AAGTTAGTTTCGAAAAAACGTAATTAAGTCCTCTGGCGGGAAAAAACGAAATGACTTTCCGAACAACCCAATATAAACCTCAATAATATCTATCAAAAAAAAGTTTGAGAAATATATATATATTATATATATATACACTAAAAAATAACTAATATTTTTTTTATTAATAAATATAATTTTTAATTTGAATGCGGCTAAAACATAGCTGGCCCTAATGTAATGTGGCCGCTGTAGATGTAGTAGCTTTATGCTAGACACATAACTGATCCCTTCTTGAAAGAATCTACCTCGACTATAGAGTTTCTCAACCTGTGAGCGAAATAAGTTGATCCATGAACTGAAGGTGAGACAATAAATAAATCTCGAAACGTCTCCGACATCAACAAGCAAATAAAGGCTTTTTTTTGGTCCTGCCTTTCTATATGAAATAATTCCTTCAAAGTTATATAAAAAAAAAAATATTAGAAAATTCATATAAAGTGTGACAAATATGGCAATCGAACGAACGTAAACAAACCTCTTCCTTCCGACAGTGTCATTTTAAAATCGCAGGGAGACACTCGATGGGGAATTTATGTAGACAGGAGGCCGGCTGCTTTACTTATTACGTAGCTATATCATGCATACATATACATAAATGATAACATGTCGTCGGAGCAGAAGAGAATCGCTAATATGGCCTCGTATATATGATATATGACCCTTAGAAAGAGAGAGAATCTTCCCCCTCCATGTTGATTCTGCGAGATTGCTCCATATATTATCAGGTAATTGCCTCTATTTTTCAATTCGAAACCTGAAAAATATCTAATAAAATAACCATTTTGTATTATAGTCTTTTAAATTTTTAATGTCAAAGTGTATTTTTCCTCCTCTTGTGTTGTAATAATTTATACCCTAACCCCGATGAAAATTCCATTGACGATAAAGTTCTTTTATCATTTTCAAGTAAATTTTTATTACAATGAAATTGTAAGATATTTCAAAGTCGGAAAGTAGGTTTAACAACAGATGATGATAACAATTATTACTTGCGAGATTAAAGTAGTAAGTCTGGCGCCAGAAGTTAAGTTGAAGTAGGTTAACGAGTAACAATAAAATTGTAAGAAAATTTTAAACTAGCTGAATTTAAAACTATGATCTCTTATTTACTTATGTAATACAATGCGCATTTCGATCTCTATCTATATTTTAAATGTGGAATTGATTATAATTAATTTTTTCTTATAAGAGGTAATAAATCAACTAATTTCCAAAAAGACAAGGAGCGATGATCTGTGCGCGAGCTTTCTAAAGATATCAAGTAAGTTGTTAGAACTCAGGAGGTGTCTCATTGGAATAGATGACGTCACCCAATCAATGCTATAAAATTGCCTAATCGTTACCGGTATCACTCAAACAACAACAAACGAAATGTTAATTTCACAGTAACAATATTTGAAGAGGCTTGGAATATTTCATCAAGGTCCTAAAACAGTTATTTTTGCACAAATTTAATTTGCAAATTCTGTCATAAAGATTCTACTCCAGGGGGCGAAGAAATGTATATATGTTTGTTAAATATTATTAAATCTACAATAATGGCCCAGTGTACACAAAAATTTTGAATATAATTATTTTCTTTTTAAAATGAAAAAAGAATTTAGGGTATTGGCTCCCTTGGTGTCACGTGATAATAAACCAATATTTTAAAAACATCTAGTGACAAATTTAAAAACAGTGCTATTAAAGCTATTATATTATTTGGTGAATATTTATTAATGCACACATTTATTGTGATTAAAAAAAAAAAACAATGAAAGTATGAACAAAGAACTCACAATGCGATGAGGTGGGGTCTTCCTTTCGGAGACTATCCCTATTGTCCTAATGTCAATCATGTTATTATCTGAACTCACTGAATACAGTTCGATTATATTGTCCTTAGCACCTTACAAACTGCAAATCAAAATCAAAATAATATTTTCACTAAAAAATACTGAATCCATTGGGCCGTGTGACTAATGGATCCAGAGTAATGGAAGTAAAATATATTTTAAGGAAATACCAAAAATAAACTGGGGTAAATAGCTTAATAAGGTGTGAAAATTGAAATTTATTTATTTATGAGAATTTTTTTAAGGCTTATTTTGAAAGTAACATGGATAAGAAAAAATGTGTAGTTCCTGTCCCTTAGCTCAGAGGTTGGGATCTCGTTTCTCAACCTATGAGTCGTGAAATGATAGTTGCAACCTTGTGTCAAAGCGAAAAAATGGTGAAATTAGGTCGCAAGGCAAAAGGTTGAAAAACGCTGATCTAAAACCCAGTAATTCTCTTCCTGACCAAAGCGACAAAATGTTTTTGTTTTTCTCCTACATTTATTTTACTTTGATTTTGGATTGTAAATAATTGGTCTGTCAAAGTAATTTGGCATAATTTTAACCGTACCGTGCCGCGGAAGCAACTCGCAACAATGCCGATGAAATGGGCCTCAGAGAATAGAAGATTAGATGGCCGCGGGTTTCTTCACTACTTGAAGGGAATTATCGTAGCTGACCCATGCAAAACCAAACTGGAATTTATATGAGAACTCAGAGTTGTTCAGAATTCTAGTGACAACGCCTGAGACCATCCTTATCATTGGAGCTAATTTCAGAGGCTTTCCAATTTCTTGAACTATCTACGTTCTGTATTTGCAATAAAATTATGCGAATTTCTTTAATAACGTAATTATTTTTGCCCCAACCTAATAATAATAGTAATACTGAAATCTTTATTTGGGAAAATAAATAGAATTATAAAATAGGGGACCATGAAGTAAAATGGGGGGGGGGGGAAGGCAATTAATTACAAGTGGACAACCAGCTCAACAAGCAAGTCTCTTTCTCTAAAAACAGGGTTGGCAAACTGGAGGTTGCGAGGCAAGTTTTTAAAGTCCAAAATAAAGATAAAATTACAGGGATAAATTTGAAAAAAATGTGCGACTAAGAGCACATCACAATACTTTCTCTTAGGTAATGGAAATTAATGTGATATGCAGTCACAACAGATTTTTTTCTTTTAGGTAGTATATCAGTGGTACCACTAATTTTTTCATTCCAAATTTATTCAGAGGAAAATATTTAAATGGCAATTAAATCTTGTTTATAATTAAACATAGACAGGAGATCTGTGAGAAACGTGCATTTCCGTTGAAATCTCTGACATAATTTTTTGCGATTCTGCTTTATATTATTGTACATATATAGGTAAGAGAAAGTAAAAAAATTAGTGATATATTAAAATTCCAGACACATTATTTTTGGAATAAATTGTGAAAAGTAAACTCCGCTTCTTTAGAAAGGAGCAAAAGTATTAAGAACATAAAAAGTTACAAAAAAAAAAAAAAAAAAAAAAAACATTTGTATCAAATTCTAAATAATTACACAATGATAATCTTTTACCTAAAATCTCTTTCAACGGATTGTATATTTTTTTTATTTAAAACATCACTCTAGATTTTTTTCTTTGACGTTTGAATGTGAACACTTGTTTTTATCATTCATTCGAATCTATTTGCCTTTCCATAATCGATAACAGTGAAATCATTCTTTTGGTTATGTTTTTCTTTATTTACTTAAGATATCTGAATTGAATCTATTCCAGATATTTTATAACTTTATTATTCCTCTCCATTTTAGGTTTTTTTTTTTTTTCTTTCGGCGACACATTACCGCAATATGTGTTTGCATGTCATAGCCATTGATATGGATCGTTATTTTATTTTATTTTTTTTTCATATTTGGAAAAGATCAATCATTCTTAAAAAAAAAAGTTTGCCAACCGTATCTCCCTATTAGATATTGACTAAACGTATTAAAGAAAAAAAAAACTTAAACATGGAATGCCTTAAGGGTTTAAAACGATTTTAGAAATTTTAAACAGATTCTCAACTCCCTTTAAGTGTAAATAAATTTTTGCCCGTATTCTAAAAAAAAAAAAAAAAAACTAAAACTATATTATACTCACGAAACTAAAAAAAAATATAAAATATATCCATCCCTAAGAATAATGGCGGCGAAAAGGTCCTCCCACCAAGAGACTAAAATACTCTCGCGACAAGTCTTCAACCAATTAAGACAGTCTATCGCGCTTGAGAGGGGGAAAGCTCCGCCCAGGACTCCTTTCTCCTCTCCTCTCTCTATCATCTTAGAGGTTCTCAATCTTTTTTTGACTCCCGTACCTCTTTGTATCTTTTATTAATTTTATGTACCTTTTATTACAAAAAACCTTCCTCCTTTGCCTTTTTTATTTCATGTATCGTATCTCTACTAATCAAGTATTCTGTTTTAGAGATCGCAGTATAATTTTTTCATAAACTTTATTTTAAATAATCCCGAAACTAGGTGTACCCGAGCCAAATAGCATTTCTTCCCTTATTATTAGACAGGCTGAGCGACGGTGGTTCTGAATATTCATCATCCTAGATACGACACTACTTTACTATGTATAAGAAAAGAATAAAGATTGGGAGCTAAAATTTTTTAATAATTATATACTTCATAGATATCACCTTCAAGGCGGAATAGAAATTTCCTAAGATTCTTCCTCTAATTATTCGCCAGGCTAAACGAGATCTGGGGCTGACATTGGCATCAGAAAAGTATAAACAACATAAATTTTCTAATATCTTATACGAGTAAAATTACGCCTATAAAAATTTTTATTTATATAGTACCTTGGAGATGGAATATAAACTTGCTATTTAAGTTTACCGTTTTTATTAAGTTTAATTTTGTTAAGTGAAAAATACGTATACAATTACTTAGAAGCTTTTAATAGTAACATACTTATGTATATGTGATAGTTAAAACACCAAAGGGTTGCTATTCCATTGTTGCCTTGACTCTTTAAACGATATAATAAATCATCTCCCCTCCACTTTTTAGTTTTTGTTAGTCTTTATTATCAACGGATAATTTACATAATGAAATCAAACTTGGATAGAGGGGTGGAACAACTTATGAAATAAAGAAAATGATTTATAACATAATTATAAAATAACTAACTATTTGGGACCAGAAAATGAAAAACAACTGTGAATATAAATTCAAGAGTTTTTTTTTTTTCCAAAATAAGTTTTAAGAGTTGTTTAAAAACTAAGAAACAAATAACATTTTAATAGCCCAATTTTTTATAACACAATAATTAACTTAAGACTTATTTATAAATCTTAAGAAATTTTCAAGAAGAGACAAAAAATATATGAAGCATTAAATAGGAAATAAATTTCAAAATAATTACTTTTCTTTGATAAGATATTCTAATGAAAAAGTTTTTTATTCTTCAAAAAATTATAGAGAAATTTTAGAGAAACTTTAAGATAAAAAGGAAATAGAATTATATTCACACTTCTTCCTTTTGGAATTTAATTCATGAACATAGAGTCAGGGGTTCGCTTCCCGTTTTTAACGGTAACGATAAAATTTATTAATTCAAATTAAATAAAATAAAGAGTGGGAAGGGTTACATTTAAAATTTATCAACAATATCTATTATCCTGCTTAGATATCATATATCTTTGGTTCCATTTTAATAGATAATTAGAAGAGCTATATAAATTTCAAAAAGTTCATGTTTTACCTAATATTAAATTTAGTATTTTCGGATTTCATGTAGCTCTCTTTATTATCCATTAAAACGAAACCAAAGATACAGGTTGTCCAATTTCCTTTGAGGAGGGGGGGGGGGATAGATTGTCTTTCAATGGCAAAAGATAAAAAAAAAGTAAATATTAATTATGTGTAATAAGATTTATTTTAGCTCTTTCTAACCCGAAACAGATATATATATATATATAAATATAGCAGGAGGAGCCATTTAATTCAGAGGAAAGAGAAAAAATTTATTCCTGGATATCTGCTGATTTATAAATTACCAAAATTCTTTCAACTTATGGTAATGAATAGATGATTAATTTTCATAATAATTCAATTGGTTAGAAGGGAGTACAAATACACTATTTAATTAAAATTTATTAGTCCACCATCAATCACTTGTATGTGTGCAAATATGCCCCAGAATTGTCATCGAGAATCTTGAATGATACTCAACAACGTATGTGCGTATACATATATATTTTTTATATTAGAGTGAGTGTCTTGTGCAAACCTGAGAGCCTATTTATATAATATATATATATATTTTTCTAAAATTGATTTCATTAGAAGAAATTTGTCAAAAATAGCAACAATATTTTGCCAGAAATTTATTTACATTTCATTACCTTACCTGATTTGGCAAGAGAAAGTAATGTGATGTGCACACCTGATTTTGTATTGATATATTTTTTCTTTATGGGAGGAAAATTGGGGAACCATCAATTTTTTCATTTTAAATTTATACCAAGGAAAATATTTATAATTATAAAAAAATAATTAAATCTCGTTTATTATCAATAATAAGAATTAAAAATATTTATATTTTTACCATGGAAACGAGTTATCCTAAGAAAAATTTACCAAAAACTAAAGAGTACTCGTTAGTTTTTAGTTATTAGTTTCGTAAATCGATTTTATTGAAAAGTTTAGAAGTGCAAGCGACAAGGGTATAAAATTTCAGTAGCTTTTTGTTTTTCAGAAATCTTGTTCACACCGAGACACAAACACAGACAGACTAGCCATCAGACTCAGAGGCCTCAAAATGTGTATTTCCGTTGAAATCAATGGAATTGAAATCAAGAGTCAAAAGCGGATTGGGGGCTGCATCCTCCCTAATATAAAATTTTAATAAAAAAATATAAATGAAAATAAAAGGTTTATAATATCCCTATGCCTTTAACAATATTAGCGATATACAGTGTGAAAAGAATTTTATTTAGATTCGTTATATTCCGCCCCTACAGAGACAGCAAAAAATTTATTCTGAATTGTTAAAGAAAAAGTGAGATTCCCATCCTAGACCTGTTTTTTTTTCTGGTTTTCACCCCTTAGGGTTGATTTTTGCCCCCTCACATGCATCAGCCCCACCTTAGCGCCCTTATTGCGTGTCCCACGCGATCCCTGAAGAAAAATTGCAACGGAAATTATATGTACAGACTCCTTTAGACACAATAGCGTGATCTTGCATAGATTGACTTTATCCACACTGACATATTAGGACATTTACTATGCCAAATTATAAAAGAATACAAAAAAAGAAAAGAAAAGATTCAATTTATTCTTTGGAAGTAATCACAATAACAAACAACATCAAATTCAAGGATTATGCGATTTTATTTCTTGATAATAGTATTAAAACCACTAGAAAAATAGATTAGACTCATTTATCTTTTTAAAAAAAGAAGGAAAAAAAAACTTTATTAATTTAAATCTTAGAATATAAATTATGATTTTACTATCCACTCCCCTCAATCCCCATTTGTAACTAACAACAAAAGGAAATTAATTTGTTTCACTGTCGAAATAATAATAAATCTCTTTCTAGAAAAATAATAATAAATAGTCTCGATGAAATTTTATTTTTCAATTAAAAACAATTTTTTTTTTTTGTATTTAGATAAATGCTTGCTGTAAGGTAAGAAACCCAAATAACCAACTCATTAGTAGATTTTTCGATTAATTGCTCCAGAGTTTCTCCTTTTCTTAACAGCATCTCTGGAGCTATTAATCTATGAGTTGGTCATTTATTCATTATTATTATTATTATTTAAAAAAAAAGCGGCAATCTAAGAGGTAATCAGTGAGTTTAGGTTACTTATTGATTTGCAAAAAAAAAATTTATTTCAAATAATTTAGGAAATGTATAATATAATTATTTGAAAAAATTTGATTGTTGGAATTTCAAAGTTTTAAAGACCCCTTAGTAAAAAAATTATCTTGACACATACCGAGAGAGAAAGGAGAGACAGACTATTGTCTCTCTTACTCTCTCTCTGTATGTGTATCTGAAAAACAAAAAAATTTTCGAGGTTCAAATTTGATATTTATGTTAGGTACCCACTAAGAATACCATAAAATAGAAAAAAAAAATTGAAAATTTTTAAGATTTTAGAGATTTGTTTAATTAATATGTATTAAATGTTTTTCGTCAAAAAATTGTCTGGGGAGTACTTTTTAAACTTTTGCTCCTGCCCCAAAACTTCTGTTAGTATAATCTAAGGATCGATGTATTTTTTCTTTATAATAATATATCAGCACCCGGAAATAAAATTTTGTATGTTATCAAGAGGATTTAAAAATATTTACATCTACATTTCTTCTTTTCTCTGCAATTTTAAAATCTCAAATTGAAGGCCCCAAACTATTTTGAAGTGGAAAATGATTAATATATCTTAAAACTTATCCAAATTTTTATACGTTTAGTTAATTTAATCAAATAGTGATTTATGAGAAAAAAAATAAAATAATAAATTGATTAGTAGTCTACTTGGAGGAGATATATTGAATTATTAATTTTAGACTATTTAATCATTAAGTGATTAAGTTTTTGAATATTTTTTTATATCAGTATACTTTTAAATTATAAATGAATAATAATTTTCAAAATTTGAAGAAATACTCACCAGATGAGAGATTCTGAATTTGAAGCCAACAGACGCGAAGACGAGGTCTTAACGGGGTCGGCTTCTCAGCCTCACTGAAGAGATGCAGGAGCTGTGTTGCAGGTACCCTGACCTCTGAGCAAGTTACAACAGGAATCAGAACACATATAAAAATATATCGATATGGATGACGTGGCAGTGGAAAGATTATTATTTCATCCCCCAATTCAAGAAAATTCTTATATCTGTGCCCAAAAGAGCAGATGTTTAAAAAATTATATAAACTCTTTAAAAAAATATATTTCTAAGCTAATATAAGACACCATCTATTTATTCATATTGAAAAATATCAAATGTCACAAGACATAACACCGAGACAAAAATCGACTTGAAAAATCAAAAAATCTTTTCAACTATTAAATGTAACGAAATAATACCCATATATAAAATTGTTGTATTTAGCATTTTGAAAAAAAATTTGCTTTTACCATTTAGCCTTAATTAGAAAAGGAGAACGAACATCTTTTTGTAAACTAAAGTTATTTTCTCTTTCTCTTCTTTTCTTAAGTAAAATTTTAGATTAAGATTAAAATGGAGAAGAAATTTGATTCCCCCTTCATTCCACTAATAAATGAGATAAGGGATAATTCAAATACCCCCGACGTCGAATATTTTATAGCCGGCTCTTTATTTTTCGCACGCTATATTTAATTGATTTTTATGATCTACAATTTTCAAAGGAGGATTCTTTTCTATCTCTCTTGTTTCCTACCTTTATGCAAATGCATTATAATCATTCCATCTGATTGTCTTAACGAAATTATAGAGACAATTTCTTCCCTATTTTATTATTGTATTATTATTATGATAGACGAGGGAATTTCATTTTACAATTGCTTGATTTTGATTGTATACCTATATTTAAATTGAAATGATACTAATAAATTTGTACTAAAAATAAAAATATTAATTACTATTATTATTTCATGTAAATGAAAAAAATATTTATCTTAATGGATAATTAGAGATACATAAAATTCCGAATCATCAAATTTCATAATATTTTACCTATTATTAACGGTATTATTTTCGAATTTCTTTAGGTCTTCTAATTATCCATTAAGGCGAAATAAAAGACCCAAGTTGTCCAATTACTTTTGAAAAGGATGGTTCTTTCAGCCTAAATATAAAAAAAAGTCAAAGTGGTAAAAAAAAATGCTTAATTCGTTTTCCGATGTTTCGGTATTGTTTTAAAAAGTTTCTGATATTTTTATAAATAGAAGATGCTAATATTAATAATTATAAAAAAAATTACGTTTTCATCCCATAGCCAAGGAGTTAGAGATATTGACATTGATAACCTTAAAAGCCAAGGGATGTGGGGTGGAATTCCATGCAGTCCGTGGTGTATAGTGAATCTGAGAAAAGCGGCTGGTTTTCTTTTCTCCGAACCCTTACATAATTATAAATATTTTACAATAATATTATTATTATTATTGGTTACTTGAAGGGTTGCTGGATGTGTTGATTATGATGGGAAATGGAGAAAAAAGGTAAGATTTATATTTTTGTAATAATGAATTTAATATTACGTCCTTCCCATCGGAAAGAAGAATAATTGCCCTTGATCATTGTAAATAAGCAAGGTCAAGCAGTGCTGAACCTCGGATAGGTGAACGTCCGCCGAGCTATCGATTCGGGAATATTTTCAATAACAAATATATAAAAATTAAACTCTGGCCTATGCAACCGAAAAGAGTAGAAATGAAATTTAAAAAAAAAAAAACCTTACGCCATTTGTTTATATTTTTTCTGAAAATTCTGTAGATGTCAGATATTTATGTTCATAATTTTATTAAGTAAGACAATAGTCCACTCAAAAAATTTATAAGTAAAATTGCCTATATCAAGAACTAACAATGTTATCATTTATTAAATTTTCCTTTTGTACATTTCAATTTTTAAATGTCCTTGCGTAGGCAATTCGAAATATTTGCATTAAAGTTTGTTAAGCGGCTTTTTTTCTCCATTTCCCTCATATTATTTTTATTTTTATTGTTATTAAAATATCATTAAATATTATTTTTCCTAGTTTTATTAGTCTTGGGCTTCTTAATCATCTCTCACTCACACCTTTTGCAAGGCTCTGTTAGTAAGTAGATAAACCTAAAAAATTTCTAACAGTTATTTTGTGAGTATATTTTGAAGACGCCGGATAAGTTGGAGATCCCGGGTTGGACTCCCAGGGAGCAAAAGTTCTCTTGATAAATATACTCACCAAATCATTGAAATATACGATGACTAACCCAATCCGATCGATGCTGTTGAATTTTAATATCTGATTCAAATATCTGCCTCGAAAACTATTAATATTTATCATTGTGGATTTGAATTCTTTAAACGTAATTTTTCATTATCTGTTTTTTTTTTTATTATTATTATTATTGTGTCAATATTTTGGTCCTTCAAACGAAGGTCAATTTCATCATGTTATCTAATATTTGTTGAGTAATGAATTTATTTGATATTGTAAATTTGTAATTAATCTCTACATTCATATTAGAGAAGGTTTAGTTAGTGCCAAGAAGTATGTTTGAAATTGAATATAGGAAAACTTGAACATCTCCTAAAGACCTTGAATTGAATATATTAACCAAGTTTTTTTTTACGTGTTTTACTAACTAATTACCAACGCAATTAATAATCAAATACAAAGTTATAAAGATAAGGCCAAGTTCAAAAGAAAGATAAATTAATATCGAGGTTTTAATCTAAGGAAAATAAAAAAAAATCTTATTTACTTAATATATTTAATAAATATTTTTGTTTTTTTTTTTTCTAATAAAAAACGATGTTGTAATTTTCCACGTCGTTCTATACTTTGTATTGATTATCAGCAAATTCTAATAGAAACTTTAAATAACAAGAAATTAAATATTTCTACAAGTTCTAAGAATTAAGTGAAATTAAATAATGTTATATGAGCACATTTAAGGGGTCTCCTTCCCAGGAAGCTTCGTGTTCGCAAAATTACTGTCCAATTGACAAAATAAATTAAGACATTCAAAGTCTTCGTTTAACGATTAAAAAATTTAAAAAAAATTCTGTTGGAATTTTTGACATTCTTCTACCCACTTACGCCCCTGCATCTTGTAGAATATTTATGTAACAGGGTTTTCTAAATATTTTAAGCCTATTGTGCCTTTAGAACACCTTCCGTATTCAGTTACGTTTTAAAAGTTTGAATAACATTTCTAAATAAATTATATTAATATTTATTTTAATATAAAAACATTTTTATTATTTAAAGGTTTAAAAATTTTTTTTTAATGAAAAAATTAATTATTTTTTTATTAAAAAATTGTGCACAATTTTAGCTAATGAGAACTTAGGATGCGAGACACATATTTTGGGAATCCCTGTATTATTGTTATTTTTATACGTTATCCAGTAAAGACCGAAAATTGTAATCTCATTAGTTCTTCAAATCCTTTTGATTATTTCAATCAAAAGTGACACTAATGATATATATATATATATATAATTTAGACTAGTATTTATACTTGTAGTACAAGTATACATTAATTACGATATGTATAAGAGAAATAGATATTATATTAATATGCAATATTAAATTATGTATTAGCTTCGAATGAGTGAGTGACATGTCTTTGTTAATTCGAATGTCAAATAATTAGGACGATAATTTATCGGATGAATGGAATAACGATATTTTTCAAAATTATGTAATAAAAAAAAAAAAGAAAAACGTGTGATATGTGTGGAGTACGGTTAGAGGGGAAAGGGTCAATTGCTTAGTACGTGGGACAAAGAGATGGCGCTGATTATATGGAGCTTAAAATGTTTAAAAAAAAGGTCAAGCAAAAATTTTTTTTGGGGGGATCAAAAGGACGGATGTTAACGTAATTTTTTGACAGCAATAAATTTAATAAATCAATATTTATGTTATGTTTCCTTGATTCTCTAAATAGGATTCGATCAAAAAACTTGAAGACAGAAAAAGAATAAAAGATAGGAGCTTAGATATTTTCAGTCATGTGGTCCGAGCAAGCTCTCGTCATAAATGCAATTTATTAATTGCTTTGAGTTTGTAAATAAAGAATATTTGAAAAAATAATTATTCAGTGAATTTTTCAAAGTTCAGAAATAAATAATACTACCATCGTTTTCAAGTGGCATTTCTCGAAAGAGCCCATATGGTGTCCACATTATAAATATTATTCTGATGCAGTTAATTAATTATAAAATAAAATAAAAATCATCCAGTGGGGCTGTATCAAATAAATATCCTGAGTTTTGAGAAATTTACTCAAGTCATCTGGAGGCCATAAGAGACATCTTAAAAAGCTACCAAGGTATATGTTTATTTACATGTCTTGGAAATATTTCTATCATTGCTTTTGTATATGTGCAAGATAATTACTTGTTATTTTTATACACACGTTGCTCTCCATATATTCTGCCGAGATCCCCCTCCTCATCTTCACCTAATAGGTCCATTGGGAAAGGAAGCAGGATGCCATCATCATCATCAACATCATCATCGTCGTCGTCTTATCTGCTCTCTCCCTCCCTTTTGTCTATTTTTGAATGCCCCTATGAGCCTCTCAAAAATATTCTCTTTCCATAATAAACTAAAGAAATGAAAGAAAAAAGTCGGAGACGTTTCCTCTATTAGAGAACGGAAATAAGAAACATTTTTTTTAATTAAAAATAAATAAATAATGATATCTATTTTATTTTGTTTGTTTGTTTGTTTGTTTTTATTTATTTATTTATTTATCTGCTCTCTCCCTCCCTTTTGTCTATTTTTGAATGCCCCTAGATCAGAATAAAATAAAATTTAATTAGATTTTGGTTAAAGTTTTTATTTAGAGACCAATTTACCAACACACCTGACCTGAAGAGAATTTATTGAGTGAATGATACGTTTAGAAAGACCAAGCTTTGTTTTTGTTTAAAAAAAGAGAGGACGTGGAGGAAGTGTAAGATAGTGTGCCCCACTTAGGTTACGCCACTGCATCAATATAAAGACTTAAAAAGAAATTGATTCTTTTATAACGATTGATTAAATTCATTAAATAATTGTTAAATATAAAAGTCGAGGAAAGGAGGTCCTCAAGTAAATTGGGAAGCAAATTAAGACACTCTTTAAGTTGAGTGTTAAGTGCTAATAGCTTTTAGGCGTTTGAGTTGAAAGTACTAAGAAGAGCACGAGATAGAGAGAGGATGAAGAAGGAAGGGCGCGAGTCGAAGTAGAAAAGAAGTGGTTTTTGAACAGGCGAAATTCTTTTCTATTATGCTTTGCTAATCGGTCGAATCCGGCGATTGAAGGAAGTAGCGATCCAATTAGAAAATAACCACTTTGGGAGATAAGACGGCAAATCTCTTATATGTACTAACTGTAATTCTTTAAATTAATAAATTGTTTCTAGGAATTTAATGCGGATATTTAAAAAAAAAATGGAACTACTTTTAATAAGTAATTTCAATACGTTTTGAAACATTAGTGATTTAATTTTGACTAAATACTATAGATCACAAAAACAAATGGAGAAGAGAACTTCCTGTAGGCAGACGAAGACGTCGGAATGGCTCTGAAACTTGCGCCAATGGTTTGGTCTCTCAGTCACTCTTAAGAGCATCGGCTTCGAAAGTTATGATGATCGCCAAACTTTTCGAGGTGACACTTGTAGAAGAAAAATTCAACCCGAAATTGTGAGTAATTTGGGCAGATATTCCAGACATCAATGAAGGTAGAAAATTTATGGTAAGAGTTGAGGTTGATTCCGTTTAATCTATACTTCATTCAAAAATTCAATTGTCATATCAATACTAGAAGAACCGTAGAAGTCGACTAATTTTTACTAATTTGTTTATGTATTTGTCTAAAATTCATATTTTTTTTCAGGTGTCAACAGAAACGACGTTGTTGATAAATTAATAAGCCGAAAAGAAATAAATTAGACACCGTTTTGTTCTTTTTCTCCATTTCTCTATTACCTAGCTGACCTTAGTCTACTTATGGATAACATATTTTTTGAGAAAATTTGAAAAACCTCTTAATTAAGTACCTGCGTAAGGAGGAATTTTTAAATAAAATTATATACCGGGTATGTAGATTAAAACATATCCAAATTTTTTTATCTTATTGGCAAATACCTCATATCGATTGGTTCAAATTGAAAATGTATTTAGAAAATTATATATGTAGATGTTTCCAATTTAACAAAATTCTTATAGAAGTACTTAAAAGAGGCAGGTCTTTAAAAAAAAAATGTATAAATTTAATGTATTTTCAATTTAAAAAGAATTTTATTTTTCAAAGTAACTCTCTGATAAAATATTAAAGAAAAAGAAAATATTTTAATCTATTTAATGGTATGTTTGAATAATAATTTTTTACTTTCTCTTTATAAAATAATATATAGTAAAAGGTAAATAATATGATCAAAAATATTCGATATTGATATTTAATATAGGTTTTGAGGTTCTATGAAATCCAAAAATAGCCTGGAAGATGTGTCAGGATGAGTGCGAGAATATGTCTGAAAAAATATTCGAGATTCAAATTTAATATTTAAGCTAGGCATGTAGAGACGATTGATTTTCGAAATACTGGAGAGTCGTGGTGCCATAACGAATTGATGTTAGGCGGAGCAAGTCCCCCTCTAAACGATCTACATGAGGAGGGGTACAGCGGGGAAGTAAGTATATTCTCTTCTTTCTCAATTTTCTGAGACTCTTGGTGGAGGAAAGTTTTTGCTAGTATTGTTTTAGAGTGGAAATCCCTCAAGTGCAAGGTTTGTGAATAAAATTGTCCAACCGAAAGTATTACTTTTCTTCTGAACTTTTGATGCTTTTTGTGATTTTCTTAAAGTCTGTTCTATTAAATTATGTACGAAATAAAAAATTTTCAATTCTAAATAAACTTTTTGAAGTGAAACTTCTTTGCTGAGGGGGCTACAGTTTTCGAGCGTTACGAAAATTCCGATCGCATGAGGGGAATAGTTAGGTACGTGGTAGGGGAATCTGTATAGGAGTAGAGTGCGCCAGCGGCGCCGGAGAAATACTTCTCTTCATTCCACATTAACGTTTGTTGCTGGGCAGTGAGACAGTCTTCATTAGGGATATATTCACTAATTACTATTCTCATTTATTATCTCTTGTTCAATAAAAAAATACTAATAATTTATCTCTATCTATTCCTAATAAGTAAGAAGTTTCACTTCTGTCGCGCTTGGACTCCACGCATACACTTGTTGATTCTATATTTATGATAAAAAATTTATACAAATGGATTTAAAATTAAATAGATATTTCTTTTTTTAACAAAGACGTATTTTTGTAATCTCTATTACCTTAATATCAATTTAAATATAGAAATTTTATTCTATTAAGGTTTTTCCTTTCACAAAAATAGGCCTAAATGAATAAATATGAAGTTTTTTTATTACCAGATAATGTCAAAATAGATTTATATTGAATGTGTAATTTAAGAAGGCTTATTTTCGTATGAAAATGGTAATTTTCGGAAATAGCGTGCGAGTATTGAAATGAATCGGCCATAATTTACCAAAATCATTTTATATTTTATTTCTTTTTTTTTTTTTTTTTTTTTGTTAAAAATGTGAATAAGCATTAAAAACCATAAAACGATTTAATGGAAAATTATTATATATATAAAATAAAAAAAAATATATATATATATATAAATATGGTGAACTAATGTCCTTTTTTATTTTTCGCGGATTTATTTTATTAAAGGTATAATTTTTATATTTAAAATTATTATATTTTCTAGCTCTAAAAATAATTTATATAAAACTCTCTTCTCATGCCTTATTATATCTCAAATGTATAGTGCACTGGCGGATTTAGCAGCGAAATAATTTTTGAGGTTTATATGTGTTTTATTTAAAAAAATGGAGGGGAGAAAAACTGGTGAAAATAAATGTATTCGTGATCAATGGCGATTTTTTTACGTTTCGATTAATACCATCCCCATAGGTACTGTAAAATTTTTTCGAAGTTATAAGGGCGCTGTTGTATTTAACAATGAAGGAAGGAGCATGCAGAGAGGCATCTATATTATTAAGGCTCTTAAGTTTGAGACGTTTCGACTTTATTTTAATAACGTCATCACGAGTTCATTTAGGGCTGCAAGCATTGTTACATTAGACATACAGAACAATTCTTGCAGCCCTAAATGAACTCGTGATGACGTTATTAAAATTAAGTCAAAAAGTCTCAATCTTAAGAGTTTTAATATTATAGAGGCTTCTCAACCGGCTGCATGCTCCTTCTTTCATTGTCATTGTAAAATTTTTTCTCTAAGCATAAAGATGTTGGATTGAATTCTCAAAAGCAGTAAACAACGGATAATTTAGTTCGGAAAAGTCGTTATAGATCACGAGTTCGAATCTTTTAACTGGATCTTTAGGGTTTGTCTTTCTTCTCCTTTTTTAGTTAAATATAAACTTAAATAGACTACGGACGGATGGAAAACAATAACGAATTTTGAGTTCGTGGAAAATTGACCGAAAATTATTTCGCTGCAGATCTTGAATCAACAAAATTCGCCACTGAGGTACCTATTATTTTCTTGGCCTAGCAAGAGATTCTGGAATGGTGGGGGACACTTATTATTATTAACTTTTGAAACTTTATTCCTTTCCTTTTTCGTGGGTGAGGCCTTTTAGGGCTTGAGGCTCTTAGCGGACCCCATTAAATTCCTTTTTAGTATTTAGTATTTTAAAAATTTCAAAAAATATTCTCTAATTAATAATCTCTATAATCCATAAAAATTTGTAAAAAAAATATTAATATTTTTCGTCCTCTGTCTGTGACTTTATTGCGACTGTAGCGATTAACTACACGAACGATAATAAGAAGAAGCGCCTGATAAAAAAAAAAAAGACTGGCCTAGGAAACAAGAAAAGTATCAGTCTTAGTAGATCTAAGCTCGTGGGCGCCAACTAATAAGTATTTAGGCCATTTTGATTATATGCAATATTATTATATATAGATAAAATTTATATGGATGACCACCTATCCGAGGTTCAGCAGTGCTTGTAAAACAATTTATAATAAATGAATTTTTATATACTTTTTGTGGGGGTGGAAAGTTAAGCATAGAGAAAAGGGAGGAAGTCAGCCAGTAGGGTAGACTCTACCGTAATAAAACTCATTTCATTCTGAAGTCTTCTCCATATCGCTTGATGAGCATTATTTTATCTAAGTATAATTTATATACTTTATATATATTTTTGTGTATTGTAATATAGAGCAACTCTAACTGCAAATTCATTGTCATACATTGAATCTGCATATAGTCTCTAGTGACTGATGATGACATCATCTAATTAAAGCCGAAACGTCTCATATTTTGGGAGTTTTATTTCGATAGAGGCTATCCTACTGGCTGATTTCTTCCCTTTTTACATATTTCTGATCTGCGTCCAGCCATCTCATCGTGAAGCATAGATATTGTCTAATTCAAATATTATGGGAGAGAAACTCAAATTTTTTTCGACTATATATCCATTATAGCTATAGAGAAAATTAGATATAAAGTGAATAATTTTTTCTACTAAACCAAATTGTTTAATAAAATCCGTGAGAATTGATAAATTTGTATTTAAGTTCAGTGTGGAGGGGGACTTTCCTAGGCCACCATTGTTGCCTAACCTCAAGTTCGAAGGGGTCCCTTCCAAGCCCATGAGCGAATTAGCCTTCAACTCAATCACTACAATGATGAAATTCCAAGGAAAAAAAAAAGGGTGGATGGACAAGACATTTTTCCCTTCTCCCTCGAGGCATAAACACAAACACCATTCTTATTGTAAATAAAATTAATTCCTTATCAATTCAAATTCAAATAGTACATTCTAATTAAAAAATAAAATAATTTCACAATTTAATGAGACTTTTAGAAACTTGAAAAATATCTCATGTATATATATTATTAATATATAAAAAAAATTATTTAAAAATTTAAAAGTCAAGAGTTTTCGAGAAAAAAATTTGAATATAATTAAAAACATAATAATAGTACTCGAGTGAAGATGTATTATGTCTATTTTTAAATTGTATCTCTCTCTCTCTTATAAAAAGTGAATTGAAAAGGTAATATTTTATTGTAATGCAAAACAGGTGGGCCAGTGCTTTCAGGTTCTTTTCTATTCATGCGCACTTTATTATTATTATTGTTCACTTCAAAGTGCATATTTGACGGCAAATACCCTAAATTTATTACGTAAATAGGTATGTCGTCAGTTCAGTGAGTAAGGGTGAATACTATATAGCACTTACAAGGGGAGTTTACAGTAGGCTCTACCGATCTCCTTTTACAGGATGAGTTTACTTTAAAAATAATTAGAGAAATGTCGTGAATGGACTCTTGAAATAGGCCGTCAAATTTGGAAAGGTCGAATATGGGAAAATATTCTACATGTAAAAAGTAGATTTTCCACAGATGTATCTCCTTCAAAAATTTCTTCAAATCCTACTGAAATTTTATATATATTTAGGAAGTATTATTAATAATAAAATATTCAATTATAAGATTAATATTTTAAAAAATCACCTATTTTTTTAAATCTTTTCGTCAAATGAGGCCATTTAGACTTTAAACGACTAGTATGTTTTAATTATGATTCCATTATCTAAACATATTTATTAAAATTAATTTTCATTCCTTTGAAGGTTATCAATGTTAACAATGTCAATATCTCTAATCTCTCGGCCACGGGGTGGGGGTAAACCAATAATTACTTACTTTGAAGGTGTAAACATATTTTATTTTAACATTGAATAATAGGGGTTTGTTTTGAAAAAGGTAGTAGAGACAATATTTTTTAGAGATGATTGTTTTGACTGGGCAGCATATCCATCACGAAGTGGATGGTCCCTGGTTCAGGTCCGGGAGGCACCAAAAACGTCTAAAAAATATTTTATTGAATTTATACTCTTTGCGGCTGCAGAGGCCATTTTGAGTTTACAATTCACATATGTATATCATTTTAAATAAACAAAAATTGATGTCTTCCTGCTGACGTTAAACAAATCTTGTTTCTTCTCCTCCCAAGATTCAGCAAGGTTTATCCTTGCTTAACAACGAAGATCGTAGTGGTTGTTAAGCCGCTGGCGTCAATATATAAATCTTAATATTTCTAGTTTTCATAGCAGGTTCGAAGTTGATAGCCTATTTGCTATTAGGTGTTGATATATAGATAATAAAATATCAGTTCGCAACATTTTAAAATGAGCACGTTTCTTTCGCTACACCTATAATATTTAGATTTGAGCCTAATATGAAAACTGTTATTAAAAATCAATTTTTATATGTTGATAATCAGCCCGCCTTTGAATGCCCTAAAAACTCTATTTAAAGGTCTTTTCAAATAAACGCCGGGATATATTTATTATTTTTGATGGAAAAGTAGATCAAAATCGATGAAGAGTTAATTGCAGACTCCTATGTGCGGTTATTGGAAAACGGTCTCAGGGGCGGGAGAGAGCGGTAATTCGAAAATCCACTCCTTGCATACCGCCTGCTAAAGTTTAATAAAGAAGAAGATACTTATTTAATTTTTTGACAAGGAAAGAAAATAATAGTTCTCACGTATTGAGGCCCCATCCGAGGTCAGCGGTGATTTGGACAACCTTGGATTATATATTTATATAAAACAAAGTATTGTAAAAAAAAAATAAATGTATTTATTGAATAACCATTGTGTAGATAGAGGGAATAACTATCATAAAATCCTGTTTGATGTTTCAACGGGAAATTCCAGCGATAAAAAAAAAAAAAAAAAAAAAAAAACAGGACAAAGAAGGCATCCAGTAGGTCTTAGGATTTTGACCCCAGTTCAGTCTTTTCCCCTGGCTCTTGATCAGTATTCATTCACAGTTTATGAAATATAAAAATATACAAAACTTTAAAAAACAAAAATGGAAATGATTATTGTTTCCGGAACTACTAATCAATTTCCGTTCATTTTTTTTTTAATGGGGAATTTTTTATTGAAAATTATAAAATTATTATGAATTTTATCAAAAAGAATGGAATTTTTTATATTAGTCTTTGTTAATCCTGATTGGCATTTCACGCTCTGCTTATTATTTAAAGCAAAAATATCCGGTACTTGATGTTATTTGGAATTTAATAACCATCTCCTTCACTCATATTTATTCATATTTTTATCTACTCATTTTGATATTTAGAAGAATGGTCTATACCAGTGTTTCCCAACCTTTTTTGTGCCATGCCCCACCTAAGCCTTTCTAAAATTCTTATGCCCCCC